>CM035164.1:729733-891686 GCA_020205615.1 Panax quinquefolius | reverse complement strand
TATATTGTTAACTACCCCAACAGATATTAAAAGATTCATGTATTATTACTTTAGCTATAAAAAGCATAGTAGGATATAAGCACATTTCTATATAGAGTTGCTTAGTTTTACATTTCTGTTTTTTTAATAAAGGAAGCCAATATTTCTAAGTGAAAATTAATATTTTCTCATTATTTTTCTCACATAAATAGTGAGGATCCTACATTTATGAGAGATCATGTAAAATATTATTTTATATATGAAAAATTGAAAATATTTGTTCTTTATAAAATGTGGATCCAAGTCTTCCCTGAATTTCTAGTCAATGATATTAAATGAAAATATTTGTTTTCTTTATAAAATGTCGATACCATAATTTCCTTTTTAAAATTAGAGATACAATTTAACTTTTGATATAATTTCATTGACTAGAAATTAGGGAAGACTTGATCCACATTTTATAAAGAAAACAAATATTTTCATTTTTCATAATATTTTTACATGATCTCTCACAAGTCTAATGACTTTTAAATATATATATACTGTAAGGATCAAGAGCATTCTCCTTAAATAAAGATTCCGCTTTAAATAACATTTTTATTAAAATTACGCTATTTCGAGGGACGCGTGGCATTTTTGTAAATACAATGCCACGGTTTTTTTCGCTTCGATCTGCTCATCGTCCGCTTATTTGGTCCGTCAAGAACGGCCCGTATATTATTTATATATATATATATATATATATTATCAAGAGTATTCTTTTAAATAAGATTCTCCTTAATAACATTTTTATTAGAACTACGTTATTGAGGGACGCTATGGCATTTTGTAAATACAATGCCACCGTATTTACAAAAATGCCACCGCTGGCCCTCCAAAACAACGTAGTTTTAATAAAAGAATGCTATTTAAGGCTGAATGCTATTTAAGGAGAATGCTCTTGATCCTTACCGTATATATATATTTAAAGTCATTAGACTCACAACTCAAAGGTCACTCACGGTTGAAATAGATATCAGTGAAATACTATAATTGGAAAAAATGAATTTGAAAGAAGTACTCCAAGCGTCAATAAATAATTTTTTACTGATGTATTTTAATCCCTCTTTAAAAATGTTTGGTTCCACCACTATAAAGAGAAGAGAGAGAAAGAGTATGGAGAGGACAAAGGAGAGAGAATATGAGAAGGAGTATAGGCAAAGGCAGATGAGAGAGAAAGAAAAGGAATAGAAAGAAGTTTGATAAAGAAGAAGAAAACGGTTAAGATAAATAATCAATTTGATTTTGTTGTTATTTTGTAATCGGTTTTTTATAAGCAAGTTATGATCTTGTTTTTAATTTTTGCCTTCTTACCATCGATGTTTTATTTATTTAAATTATTTTTATTTTAGTTTCTTTTTTAAAGAGACTTTATAATTTTAATATCGATTTTTATAATTTATTTATTTATTCAGATTTATAGATTTCATAAAAAAAAATTATTTGTAGATGGAGGTAATGTGCCACTTAAAAGGGAAATTATATTTATATTTAATTTATTATTTATCACAATGATTTTATAAATAATGTTAAGATTTTATTTTTTAATTTTAAATGTCGAGAGAAATGAACAAAGTAAAGAATAACATTATTTGAGAAAATACTTATTAAATAATTGCCAAATACAAGCCAAGTGTATCGAGAATTTCAAAGTACAAAAAGGGTAGTCAAACCAGATTCGACGTTTAAAAATCGTCGTTCCGACCAAAAGTGAACACATTTGTTATTTTAAAATACTTAGATATATTAATCAAGATTCCTAAACTTTGAGTATTAAATTGTTTTTCATTCAAATTTAGGGGACAATTTTGTCATTAGCCCCTATTTATTTGAGAAAAGAGAAAATTTTTAATTTCTAGCCCTAGACGGTTTATAGACGGTGATTTGCAGTTAGTTAAATAAACAACTAAGAAAGCTTCCTAACCGGCTTCCAATAACTTTTCCTCATTTTTAACTTAAAAACAAAACTCAAGTTTAGGGGTGCAAAATAGAAAATTATGTAGTTTGGGGGTAGCCCAAACTAAATTCAATAAGTTGAGGTCCTGATAAGATTTTGTTGAAAAATTCATGAGCCAATACTGTGCTACTTATCGTAAACGGCAAACATACAATGAGATTGAGAATTCGCCTTCTTACTTTCTCTCTCAAGAAGAGTGATAAAATCTGCTTCTTCGTCAGAAGAGAGTATTGTAAGTAGATTCACTTAACTGCTCTTCACATTTTGAAATTTTGTTAAAGTAGTACGGATAATTTTTAGTCAATCTTTTCAAAGTTCGTAGATTATCATTAATTTGCTTTAATTTTTGTTTCGCTTAATAATTTTTGTGATCCGATTCAATCAATGTAATTTTGTAGATTATCGATCGATGTATTTCTCGCCGATTCAAGAGTACTTCTCCATTCTTCCTAGTTTAATTTCGCAAGTACGTAATTAATTTCTTTCGCCTCTTTTCGTAATTAGGTTTTCACACATCTTTTCGTAATTTCGAACATAACTTTTCTCCATTCGCCATAAGCATTTTCTCGTTTGATTTCTAATTAGTTAACTCGCTGATTATTTTTCTAAAATTTTGTGCGACTACGTATATTTTGTTCTTCATCTTTCTCGCTTTTCGCTTCTTATTCATAAATAGAAATTGCAATGTCGATTGCTTATTTACCGTAGTTTAATCTCATTGTTTGATGTAATTGTTATCGTGTTTTTATTCAATTTAATCAATTTTATAGATTACAAAACTCCGCAGTCGATATTCGGGTTAGTATCTTGCTTGTAATTCGCTCATTTTGGAGACACGCTTACTTAAATCAAAGTACATAGTGTTTTTTTGTGTGCATATATATATACGTGTGTGTAAAGTTTGAATGAATACCGATCTTGCAAAACAGAGATATGTTATCGCATTATACTTAAAATTTCTTTCGACTTCATGTAGTTTATAATTATATTTTTACTAGATATCAATATATATCGCAAAAGCTTCTTCACATTCATACGGAAAGAGAACTTTTCTTCGCTCCGAAGTTTGATTTCACGATTTGTTTTTTTTTTATAACTAGGTTTTCCGACATCTTTCTACTCATTTTTTTACCTCGTAGATTGTCGATTGATTTTGTTACATGATTTTCACTTTTACGTTATTTAAATCGAGTTTCTCGCTTAGAATTAAGTTTTTTAGATTTTTCTTAGCTAGATTAGGTTCTGCTTCATTCCTTACCACCATCTATATAAACTTTTTCCGTTATCTTTGGAGTAAAACAACAACATCGTGGGAGTGATCTCGTATAAATGGATTGTTTGATGATCAGAAATTAAAATTTGTATCTCCAACACTTCTATTAACTGTCGGCTGGTATTAAAGTGCATCGCTACCCAAGCAAAGTGTTTAAGTCGTAAGCCTTATGTTCAGCTAGTTTGTTAGTTATAAACCTCATATATCTTGGACTCGATTTTGACTAATACTCGATTATATGCTTAAATGCATATTAATTTGCCATTCATAGGGTCATTTCTAACACGTAGGTCGATTTGAAGCATCGCATGCATGCCAGTATCACTGAGGCAATTTCTTATAAGATCGGGTCACCGCTTAAATGAGTCAGCCCAATTTTAAGTCATGCTTATGTGAATACTTAATCAATTATAGTCACGACCAAAATAGTTCGATACTTGTCCGAGTCAGAGTAAATCGCTACCAATGATTCATTTGGTCGACTTGGCAATCGCATGATATTTGCAGATTTGAGACATAATGGCTTTCTTCGATAACCCTTCCTCTCGTCGCGAGGTACCAATCAAATAAACTTGGCAAAAGAACAAAAACTCGTCCCTCGATTCATGAAACTAAACACAATCAAGAACCCAATTGTACGAAATAATTTCTTGTTATTAAATCCCACCCCAAACGCTGCTTACTACAAAGAATCAGGGTCTCCTAAAATATCGTAAAACATTTCGTAGTTTCTCCAAGGTATAATTAAAATAGATATTATTAATAGTGATTAAATGAATTTGTATTTATCAAGTATAATGTTGTCATTTTGTTTGGTGTGGGAAGCAAAGAGTTCAATACCTCTCTTTACAGCTTTTAAATCAATGCAAAACTTTTGACATACGGTAATATCATTCTTTGCTTGATTATAAAATCACAAAGGAAGAGGTGATGAAGGTGAAATTGGTGGAAAAGGAGGAGCCGATAGATACGAGGTTGCGACAAAGGAGGAAATGATGGAAATGCTACTAAGAATGGAGTTGATAGCAATGATGCTAGCACGCCAAAGGAGGAGCCGCAAGTGGTAGAGCCGAGGACGGCGGCGTAGAGGCCGATCACAAGTGAGGAGGCCAGTGTCAGAGTGGAGGAGGTTCATGGGTGGAGTTTGTGTTTGTGTTTTACCCGTCGACCATGCGACTATATGTAAGGTGACTTTCATATTTTTCTCATTATTTATTTAGTCATTAATCCGCTTTGATTCTAGTTCAAGTTTTGAATTCTCATACTAAAATGAGAGAACTAAAAAATAAGATCATTATCGACCTTTTAAAGATTGAGACATTTTCAAACTCGTAATCGATATGGATTCTTTTTAGTTTAGTTGATACAACGATAAATATTGTAAACTATACTATTAATCATCTCAATTTTGAATTTGAAAATGTTTCGATTCGACTTTTATAAAAGTCAACAATGATCTTATAATTAGGAAGTTGGAACAGAGATAATATTTCTTTCGGATGTGTGTGTGAATCAAACAAATATTTACTATGCTTGCAAGTGTACGGACTTCCTGTAGAAAGTATTATTGATTTATGTGTACTGCTGAACTGAATCAATCAATATTTGATCCTTTTCATTGCAATAAGGAAATATGATTTGGTGCTAAAAATTCCGATAAAGCAATAGGAATATTTTAGTAGTTAATACGTGTTTTGTATGGATTACTTGACTTTCAATTCTTTGAATTTGGATATTACATCCTTGTGAAAACTCAGATCCCTTTCAATTTGGTAGTGTTTGTATCGTTGACTAAATTGGGGTTGTTTTGATGGAAGCAATTGATAAGTAAGTGTAAAACGACTAGGCTAAAGGTGGGAAGTGGCGCAGATTTATGATGGGATAAAGATGGCAATGTAGGAGTTTGGGGATGTCTTCTTTAAGATGGAAATGTAGGAGTTTGGGGATGTCTTCTCCGTGGGGACTCAGTAGATACGGGTTGTTATAGTCTTCATCGAGCCAACAAGGAGTTTTCTTTCATATTTTTTCCTTTTAAAATGTTGTCATGCTTAGAGCTTTTGAGATTATCGAATGTGCAATCATCTATATACACGAAGTCATCTGTTTCATCAATATTCTCCAAATTACACCCTTTACTTTTTAATGGGAATTTCGAGGATGGTAGTCTATTTGGAATGCATCTAAAATGTATGTTATCTTATGAAAGCAATATCGTAACTTTAAAATCAAAATCGAGTTTGAGAAGTATAATGGTCAGATAGTTGTTTAAAATCAAAATTGAGTTTGAGAAGTATAATGGTCTAGATAGTTGTTTCCGTGTTGGGGATACCATAAGGATTTGTGTCATCGTATACCTTTTGCCCCATGATTTGCCTTCTTTTGTAGGATGCCATGCATATGGAGTTTATGTTTTTTGGTCGATTTTTGGCTTCGTGCTTTTAGAGCACAGAGATCGAGGGACTTTTCTTCGATCCATTCATTGAGTAGGTGATGGTTGTTTTTTGTTGTTTGTTCTTGAACATTTTGCACATTGTTCACCACTGGTAGAAGAAATTCAAGAAAGGGGAAAAAAGTGAGATATAACTGTTGATACTATAATTGCTTCTTGGTTTATGTTTCAGTTGCTTGTATATTGTTAACTACCCCAACAGATATTAAAAAGATTCATGTATTATTACTTTAGCTATAAAAAAGCATGGTAGGATATAAGCACATTTCTATAGAGTTGCTTAGTTTTACATTTCGCTTTTTTAATAAAGGAAGCCAATATTTCTAAGTGAAAAATTAATATTTTCTCATTATTTTCTCACATAAATAGTGAGTGGATCCTACATTTATGAGAGATCATGTAAAAATATTATTTTTATATATGAAAAATTGAAAATATTTGTTCTTTATAAAATGTGGATCCAAGTCTTCCCTAATTTCTAGTCAATGATATTAAACTGAAAATATTTGTTTTCTTTATAAAATGTTGATACCATAATTTCCTTTTAAAATTAGAGATACAATTTAACTTTTGATATAATTTCATCGACTAGAAATTGTGGGAAGACTTGGATCCACATTTTATAAAGAAAACAAATATTTTCAGCTTTTTCATAATATTTTTACATGATCTCTCACATAAATGTAGGATCCACTCACTATTTATGTAAGAAAATCATGAAAAAATATTAATTTTCACATAGAAATATCGCTTCCTTTATTAAAAAAAACAGTAAATGTAAAACTAAGAAACTCTATATAGAGATGCTTATATCCTACTACGCGCTATATAGCTAAAGTAATAATACATGAATCTTTTAATATCTGTTGTGATAGTTATATACAAGCAACTCAAACATAAACCACGAAAGCAATTATAGTATCAACAGCTTATGCCTCTCTTTTTCCCCTTTCTTTACTTCACAGTATCTATACTTGTGAATTTCTTCTACCTAGTGGTGAACAATGTGCAAAATGTTCAAACAAACAACAAAAAAACAAATCACCTACTCAATGAATGGATTCAAAGAAAAGTCCGTCAAAGTTTATAACACGATATTTAAAAGATAGCAAATTCTAATGGCTAGAATTTGGAGCTTCATCGGTCAAAATGAAATCCATGTAACTTTGTATTTAGGAGCAGCATGAATGCATGGCATCCTACAAAAAGAAGGTAAATCATGGGCAAAAGATATCTCATACACAAATCCTTATGGTATCCCCAACACTAAGCAACTATCTGACCATTATAGCCTTCTTATAAAGCACATATATACTATACTAACCGAACTTCTCAAACCCAATTTTGATTTTAAAGTTAGATATTGTTTTCATACGATAACATAAATTTTAGATGCATTCCAAATAGACTACCATCCTCGAAATTCCAAAAAAAAAGGGTGTAATTTGGAGAATATCGATGAACATCGAGTCATGCATATAGATGATTGCACATTCAATAATCTCAAAAGCTTTAAGCATGACAACATTTTAAAAAGGAAAAAAAATATATGAAAGAAAACTCCTTTATTTAATGTCAGTAAGCACTATAACAACCCATAATTCACCTGCATAAATCATTTGCTCCTACATTGTCATCTTTATCACATCATAAATCTGCTGCCACTTCCCACCTTTAGTCATTACACTACACTATCAATTGCTTCCATCAAAACATCCCCAATTTAGTCACTGATACAAACACTCACTTATGACCAAATTGCAAGCGATACAAGTTTTCACAAGGATGTCATCCAAATTCAAAGAATTGAAAGTCAAGTAATCCATACAAAACGCGTACTAAACTACTAAAATATTCCTATTGCTTTATCCGAATTTTTAGCACCAAATCATATTTCCTATCAAGAATGAAAAGGATCAAGTATCGATTGATTTAGTTCAAAGAAAGACACATAAAGCAATAATACTTTCTACAGGAAATCCGTACACTTGCAAGCATAGTAAATATTTGTTTGATTCACACACACATCCGAAAGAAATATTACCTCTGTTCCAACTTCCTAATTATAAGATCATTGTTGACTTTTATAAAAGTCAAATCAAACATTTTCAAATTCAAAATTGAGATGATTCATAGTATAGTTTACAATATTTATCGTTGTATGAACTAAAATAAAAAGAATCCATGTCAATTTTGAGTTTGAAAATGTCTTAAGTTAGACTTTAAAATGTCGATAATGATCTTATTTTTTTAGTTCTCTTATTTTAGTATGAGAATTCAAAACTTGAACTAGAATCAAGATGCATTAATGACTAAATAAATAATAGATGAAAAATATGAAAATTACCTTACATATGATTATGAATTTGCAGTGGAAAACACAAACTCCACCCAGCAGACCTCCTTCACTGCAGCCTTGCCTCTCGCCACTTGCAGCTCCTCCTTTAAGCAAGAGCATCATTGCTATCAACTCTGCTACTAAGCCGCATTTCCATCCGTTCCTCCTTTGTCCATGCACCTCATGTCCATCAAATCCTCCTTTTCCACCAATTTCACCTCCATCACCTCTTCATTTGACATATTTTATAATCCAAATCCAAGCAAAGAATGATATTACCATGTCAAAAGTTTTATGCAGCTTTGACAAAACCAGTAAAGAGAGGTATCGAACTCTTTCGCTTCCCACACCAAACAAAATGACAACATTATACTTGATAAATACAAATTCATTTAATCACCTATTAATAATATTTATTTTAATTATAACTTGGAGAAACTCAAATATTTTTCGATATTTAGGAAACCACAAATTCTATGTAGTAGTGCGTTTGGGGTGTGATTTAATAATCCTTGCACCGTCCCATTTGATGGGATTGAACAAGAAATTATTTCGTACAATTGGGTTCTTGATTGTGTTTAGTTTCACGAATTGAGGGACAATTTTTGTTGCTGCCAAGTTTATTTGCTTGGTACCTCGCAGCTTCAAGAGGGAAGGGTTATGGAACAAAGCCATTATGTCTCGAATTTGATAGCCAACACTTTTTTAGTCTCCCAACAACTTTATTATATATGTAACACCCCAACTTATTATTAATGAAATTTAATTTTCTCTATTTATTATTTTGAAATAGTAAGGGTTGATTTGCAGATTCGATAATAGATCATACAAGTTATATAAAAGAAAGGGGCAACTTCAATAATAGATCATACAAGTTTAATAAAAGTTAGAAACTTAGAATTATAAAGGAGGTAATAAGAAAGGGACAACTTCCAATTTGATTTTAAATAGTAGTAGTAGTAGTAACAGTTCTGTTCTGATTAGGTAGGCTGATTTATTAGCTTATAGAATGGATATATGTCCAATAAAATCTATGGGTTATTCTTGTTTTAGCACTTAAGCTCTCGAGCTTTATATTTGTTGGTAAATTTGATTTATATAAACCGAAAAAACAAAATAGAAATTTTACAGGCATAGCCAAGAAGCATACAAATAACAAAATTGATCCTGAACTAGAAGCATGAGAGCTAGCTGCACAATAATGAGCATACAAGCTCAGAAAAAGAAAATCATGCAATAAATGAGAAGATATAAAAGATAACCTGGGGACTTAACACCAAAAATAGCACTATCACTCGCAATGAATCTGGAACAAGTCAGAAATGCAAAGAGTTCCCATATACCCTGGCCAACAAAATGAGTCCCATTTGCAAAATTTGTAATCTTTTAAGGATATATTTTTCTTCGATGGTTATCCCTGAATATTAAAGGTGCGTTTAATTTAGTAGCGGTGGCATCTTGAGAAGTTAAACTCAAGCACATTGTGTCATTTTATGCTATCATCGTAAACAAAAGAGCTATTTTTGTGGATTTATTTTGTTTTTTATTCATATTTATTTATTTGACTTTTTTTAGTTTTTCATGGGTTACATATGGGACTCTTTCCATGGTAGTATTAAAAAGAAAACTGGCTGTAAGAATCAATGACATAAGATGGTCTCAGATGTGTTTCAGTTGCCTCTTGCTGATGATTACTGCTAAAATATGTTAATTTACTGCCTTAGAAAATCAATGATATATAAAATTTGTCACCGCTGGTTTTTATGTAATATATTATCAAGAAACTTGTTTTTTCTTTTGTCCGGATTGGTAAAGTGTAATATATTCTCCATAACCAATGCAAGAAATACAGATTTAGTAATTTACAAGGGGTGTTCACCAGAACCTGCAGATTAATATAGAAAGTCAAAAGAAATACTAGTATTAAACTTCACATAATATATATAATCATAGTTATTAAGGCGTCGCCAAGGCGTCCAGTTGGTGCGTTGAAGGCAAGGCGCTAGGGCGACTTGATGGAGGCTCATAAGTCGAGCGCCTAGGAAAACAAGTCGTTGCCATGGACGCCTCAACGACGACTTTGACTGAGCGAGCGACTTGTGACTAACCAGAAGTCTAACTGGGTTTTAAAAAAAAACAAAACGACGTCGCTTAAGATTGCAGATGGCCCTAATAGCGATCTGCAGCAGTCGAAGAGATAAGTAGAAGCATAGAAGGGGGAGAAGCGAGAGAAAGAGATTACCCGGTACCAGTAGTTCAGTACCCACAGCTGCGAGCCTCCGACGACCGACTAGCCACAACTCCAATTTCTTCTTCTTTGTAAGGTATGATTTTCTTTCTTCTCTCTTTCTTCTTCTCTGATCCTAGTTGCTACTCATGAGGAGACGACCTACAATGGTTTTTTTTTCCTGTTTCGTTACCACATGGTTGCTCTGCATCTTTGCTTCTAAACTTTCATATATACATGCTTCTCTACTTCTTTGTTGCTTTAGCAAAAAATACATTTGTTATTTTTAATTTTTTAATTTTTATAATTTCTTCAATTATATTTGTTATTAATTATATAAAAAAACATTTTCTATTAATTAAAAAAATAACTAAATAACTCTTTTTATTTTTAAATTTCTACCATGTATTTTTTGCTAAACTTTCTGATTTTATTATAATTTTCTTTCATTTCCCCTAAATGTATTTCATATTCCCCTTAATTTTAATTAGCATATTTTTAGTTTTTGTGTTTTATAAATAGCTTAATTATAAATAAAAATTTATTTGATATTAATTACAAAAATAATTAATTACATTTTTTATTTATTTTCTTGTTTTTTTGGTAACTTTTTAAATTTATATTATACTTTAAAATATTTTTTTATTTTCTTCATAAAAAATTTCCTCCAAATCCACATAATCACTGTCACGTCACAATCACCGCCACATCATCTTTTTTTTACAAATCAGCCGCTTAGGTGTCATTTTCCGTTTAAAGTCAAATGACTTAACGGTTTTTTTAACTTTGTGTTAGAAAAGTCGAGTACAGTTAGTTGACTGTAAATAAAAAAAAGTTCAGTTATCAATTTGTAAGTTGGCCTATAGTACAGTGACCAAAAAAGCATTTAACCCTTTTTTTACATCATGTTTTATACTTTACACTCTACTCCACACTCCATTGTTTGTCACATACACAATTATAAATATATATATATATATATTTATATTTTATATATGTACCCTTTAATATAATGCACATCTGCCATCAAGTTTCACATCTGCCTTCCTGTTATTATATATAAATGCACACCCACCTCTCTGTTTCACACTTTCACTGCATGTATGTCAAGTGTTAACTTTAATATGGGAAATTTAATTTAATATAGCCATATAGGCAGTGCCTGCCATCTGCTGAGTGCTTTACACTGTAGTCCACACTAAAACACTATTATGCTTTATACTTTACACATTATTCCACACTCCACGGTTTGTCACATACACAATTATAAATATATATGTACATATAAATTAATATATATATATATATATATTTATATTTTATTTATGTACACATATTTTAAACAAGTAGTAATATACTAATACATTCACAAGTAATATACTAGACATTATTTTAACTTGTTATGTGGTGTTTTATTAGTTATTAGACTAGTAATATGTGATGGTTGGTTGTAACTTTATTTTCTATGTAGTTTTGTTGAATTCTTCATTTCTTTTACTAGTTTTTATTTTTTAATATCAAGTGTTTTATTTTTGGATTGATATTGCTAAGTATTTATATAATTGTGCTTTTAATGTTATTCCATAGTATTATGTTTTGGGTTTTAATGTATATGAAATTTTATTTCCAATATACTTGTTAAGTAGAATAAATAATATATAAATTGCACATTGTAATCTACTTGTCACCATACGGACGCCATGGCGGTCGCCTTGTCGCCTAGGCGTCCTGGCAGTCGGCTACCGCCATGACTCGCCGTGGCGCCTTAACAACTATGTATATAATATTTAATAGTATATATATAAATAAATATTATGTATATATACATATATAATTGGTAGCATAGTTTAGCTACTAGTCAATTCAACATGAGTTCATCTAAAGAATTTATTAATGAGTGGAATGGGAATGCTGAGGCAACTTGTATGTGAACACTTGTCAGTCTTTGTTTTCATCAGTATTTATTAACGTGTGCGCGTGTAAATTCTGGCCGGAAACTAAGTCACATGCATAAAACACTTAACACTTGTACATATGCTTAACATCTATTTGACTCACTTATCTTGAATTTGCTTATTTTATATAGTTCCTCCACAGCTTCATAGTTGCAACTTTGTAACCATGTATATATATAGATACAAACAAATTCATAAATATACATATAATAGCATAACAAATTGGATTGACAATAAGTTCTAATTCATATTTTGGAGAATTTGTGTATTGTATTTATATATAATTTTTCTGATTCTTATGATTTTGAACATGATCATGATCAAGATCTAAGTAATTCAGCTTGTGAATATGATCTTTTTTGTGTTGATTTTGCTAAGCATAAAAGCAGCCAGCATTGGCGTCGAATCTAAAGATGGAGAAGCCAACACGATGAGGTGCATTGAGAGGAAGAGACAAGTTCTCCTCTTGTCTAAACGAGGACTTGTAGATGACTATCAACGCCTATCTTCTTGGGTAATCGAAGAAGATAAAAAAGATTGTTGCAAATGGCGAGCAGTTGAGTGTAGCAACATCACTGGCCATGTGATCAAGCTTGATCTTTCGTATTCCTCTTATGAAACCAATCCACTAAGAGGTAAGATCAGCTCCTTATTGCTTGAATTAGAGAATTTAAACTACTTGAACCTCAGTGACAATGATTTTGGAGGCATGAAAATTCCAAATTTCATCGGTTCCTTCACAAATTAGTTTGCCTTTACCTTTCCTATGCTAAGTATAAAAATATTCTTTTGAAGTTATATTCTTATTATAAAAATATTAAAATATAACCCTCATTGTAAATGTTGTAGTAGTATTATTTATGGTGTTTAGTCTTAGTAAAGGAATTTTGTGTAAATTTTTTAAAGAGATTATAACCAACTGTTAGGACACTTGGAAAACATATGCGCCATGTAATGTGGAGGCCTTAGTAATTTGTACAGACCTCAAACTGGCGATATTGTTTCTTTATTCTTCTGATTTGACTAACCTTGAAATTCTTTCAAGTGACTCTAGTTATGATTTATTGTGCAGGTTTAGGGAAACTTGTGTGTCCTGTTTGTTTAGAAACTTGTTTACCAAACAACAAAGGTCTTCTTAGGAGGCTGGATGCACGACAATTACTTGATAAGATGTATAATGGTCGGCTCTTGCCAAACTCATAGTTATGTTTTGTGTTTTTCTATATCATATTCTTGTTGGGGTTGCAAGGAGTTCATTCTTTTATTTTTATTTTTATTTTAAATATGGGTAACTATTGCACTGGTAGAAAAGTCCTTTGTTTTAGGTGACCCAAATGGATTTTAGTGAGATTGAGGATGAAGGTGAGGATAAACTCTACAAGGAGTAAGGGTTTTGTTATTTCAAATTTAGCCTATTTTCTGCTATGGAATGTATTACAATAAGAACCTTATTTTCGCTATGCATAAGTAACGTGAAGAAAATCCTAACTATTACCCATAGTCGATCTTGCCCAACAGCCCCAACTTTTACACCAAACATAAGAGTCACTTTCCTCAACTGTGAATTACACATGCAAATTCTCTATCAGAAGATTTTCCTGATATCATCTAGTTTCTATGATGACAGACAATTTTTAGTAGTAATTTACCGTGTTGACCATTTTCATCGACTTTGAAAAATATACGTTCAAATTACTTTTACACAGATGTTGTATCAGAAGATTAGCCTGATATCTTCTAGTTGCTTTGATGGACAAACAACATTTTAGATGATTAAGTGGTAAATTTAATTCTATACAGAATTACAGATAAATATATGCTGCTGAGCTTTACACTTATACTTTGGGGTGTAGGTCTTAGGTCTATGCAAACACGAATTGATGTTCTTGGACATGCGTTTTAATATAGTTTGGGAAACAAAATATGGGTGCAAGAAACGCAAGGACAAGGTGGTGGAATATAAAAGGAGAGAATATGAATACTTTTGGAGACAAAATGCTCAAAAGAAGGATCTTAATAGATAGATGAAGAATTTAGTGTGATTTGGAATGAAATGTCAAACTGTGTTTGGAGAATACTTAGGGACGTGTTGGGAGAAAGTAAAGGGAATGGACCTCCAACTAAGGTAACATGGTGGTGGAGTGAGGAGGTCCAAGAAGCTATTAGATGGGAAAAGGAGTGGTATAAATGCTTACACAAATGCACAAGTGAGGGTGTGCAAAGATATAAATTGGCCAACAAGGAAGAAAAGAAAGCAGTGAGAGAGGCTATATCAAAAGTTTGGAACCAATGAGGTAAAAAGGTGCATACAGGCTTGCAAAGACAAAGGACAAGAAATGAGAGACTTGGTCCACATCATATACATCAAGGACGATATTTAAATACTCTTAGTAGGAGATGAGGAGGTTAAGGAAAGGTGGAGGAGTTGAATCCTGGTCAACTAAGAAGTAACGTGTGCATAAGATGGGAGTGGCATGATGAAAATATTAAGGTTGATGAGTATGTTTTATATGGTTATGCTGAAGGAGGCCTTACTGATATTAACCGGGTATACATTATTGTCGATACCAGACAGTCTAAATTGGGCAGTCTATTTGAGTCTATAGAAACGAGTTGCAGTGATATAGTAAGAGAGTTGCACCTCAAATAACCTTTGTTATATAAGTATTAAACAATTGCAACTCTCTGTTATACAATACAACATGTTTTTATAGACTGCTGAAATGTACTGCCTATTTTAAATTGTCTGGAATCAAGATATATATGCCAGGCCTCATAGTTGGGATAGTATTCAAAAGAAAGTTGGGCTAATAGAAATTGAGAGAAGATAAGGGAACATAGGTTGAGATGATTTGGTTATATCTAACGGATAACGGAGGCCTACTGATGTTGTGGTGCGAAAATGAGTCTTTTATTTGGTGGATGATATAAAGAGGGGGGAAGGGTAGATTGAACGGGAGAAAGTAGTGCAATGCGACTTTAAGGAGCAGAAAAATAATTGTGGACTTGGCCTATGATAGGAGCGAGTGGGAGAATGCAATCCGTATATTAGGGGGGCTGAGTTAGGGTGTTACACGTTTTTACTTTCGTTTTATGTTTCTCTCTTTTCCCTTCCTTCATGTCTTTAATTTTTATTTTAGTGTTTTATACTTTATGGTTAATACGCATATTTTTTTATTTTTTATTTTTTATTTTTTATTTTTTGGATTTATATTTTATATTTTTATGTCTGTGTCTTTCTTAGTTTTTATTTTTCTTGTTAAGTTTCTACCTTTAGGCTTTCATATAAGATTTAGTTTCAGCCTAGCCCAACTACTTTGGGATAAAAGGCGGCGTTGAGTGACTCAAACATGATTTGTTGTCTAATTTTGAGTTTTCCTATTTAATTTTTGAAATAATAAAGCCTTATATAGATTATTTTTTTAAAAAACCACTTAAACACCGAAACTAAAGCATATTACACCTCCTTGTGCTTCCAAAAGAAGTTCCCTGATTTTTCTCAAGGCCAGAAATCATGATCTTCATATTATAGCTCCTAGTATTGACAGACTGCCTTGATAAGAGATTGTAATAATATTTCAAGGATGCACGAATTAATTATATGTGCTTATTAATTATTCGTTATACATCATAGATAAGAGAAGAATACCAGGAGCATATAGAAATTGTAAGTACCTTGTTTGGAATCTATAACTTTGATTAATGCTGCAGAATTTATTTCTTCGGATGAACAAAATACTACTCCCTGATTCCCTAGTGCTACGTTTGGATTGAAGGAATAGAATTAGTGGGCAATGATTACTATATTCAATATGCTCTTCTGAAAGGAGGATTACACTTATCAAAAAATTTTCTTGTACGTGGAAAATATTAATGTTGTTGTCAGTTCAACTTAAAACTCAGTTTACTCTTATGTTTTCACTTTCAAATTTGTTTTACTTGATTAATCAGTATATAGTGAATTGGTTTTAAGAAATATAATTTAAGCCTCAGTTAAGTGAAGTATACCCAATAGTAGGGGTGGGCAAAAAAACTTGTTTTTTCGGTTTTTGGGCGAACCAGCCGGTTCGGGATAAATATGAACCGGTTCGGTACCGGGACAGTGAACCGGTATATACCGGTTTCGGCTTCGGTTCGTGGTTTGCTATTAACCGGACCGGACTGGTTATACCGGTTATTTACTTAATTACTAAATTTATAGATCAGTTCAGACAGTCTTCAGACTTTAGTCACTTTCCAAATAGATCTACTAGGGTTTCTTTTCTTTCTCTCGTTCGCTACTTCGCTTCACAGGCTCACAACTCTCTCACTCTGCCTACTCGTTACTCCATCTACGATCCTCTCACAGTTTCACTCTCAGGCTCTCGGCTCTCCCTCCGAGCTTCGGCTAGTCGGCTACCGCCTACCGATCTATCTTCTCTCAGCTCTCAGGCTCTCTCCCAGTCTCCGTCGCAGCTTTGTCTCCTACAGTCCCACTCCATATTCCAGATTTTTCTTAGGTAATTTTTCTAATTGGTGTTGGTGGTGGGCTCGGATGGGGTTGAATCGTTGATGAATGATGAGTTAATCTGTAAGTCCATGGTGGATCATTTTTTTTGAAGATCTTATCATTTAAGAAGTTTCCTTTTAGGAATAAGTTTCTATACAAGTACAATGAGTTGAACTTAGTTAGAGAGTCCCCCTTATGTGGACAGCAGATTTTGGTTGGAATGGATTTTTGGACAATTATGTGTTGTATTTTTTTGGTTGTTCTAGGATGTATTTTTTCGGTGGTTCTAGGATAATCATATCAATAGAAAGTGTGTTTTGGCTTAAGGTTCTTAGTATTCTGTTTCAAGTTGTGATTTGGATCCTTGGCCTAGGGTTTTCTTTGTGATTTGGATGCCTTTTGTTTGTAAAGAATGAAATTCATATTCTTGTAAATTGTAATCTCTTCATTCTAGTAAAGTTTGAATTGGGGTGCTAGACATAGCCCTATTTGATTGGCTAACTACTCAAGTTCCTGTATATTTATTATTTAGCATCATTCTTTTGTTTGGTCTGATTTTTTACTAGCTTTTTTGCCTGCCAAATGAAACAAAAATTTTATTTATGCTTCCACAATGCCTGCAAGCTCATGGAAAGCTTGTCCAACATGAATTGACACATAATTATCCAGCTAGTTGTAAGATTGAAAATGATGTAATTTATTATGTATATGCAGACAGATATAATGGTTTCTCTTAAACATGACCAAGGTATCACTTGTTATTTTTTTGGACAATTATGTTTTGTCTCCTTCACTCAACGATTGTTTTTTTTTTTTGAGCACTTCACTCTACAATAGCATAGTGATTTCAGCCTTTACTTAACGATTGTAAAGTTCTCATTGAGCACTTCATACTTTTTGAGATGCTCTGTTTTGCTTTAGTGGATGTTTTGTTTTTTCTCTAAAAATTCTCTTTATTATCCATAGTTAATATAAATCAAAGATGTTGTTCATGTCATTAAGCATGGAAGTAGGGGTGAGCATTCGGTTAATAACCGAACCGAATCTAAATTTCGGTTATATCCGAAAACCGAAAAAAGGTTGTTTTATGTATCCGAACAAATAACCGAATTTTGCACTAACCGAATAACCGAATTGATTATTCGGTTATTCAGTTAATAACCGAATTTAGATCATCAGTGTGCCTTTAATATACAATTTCAGAAAGTTGCCTAATTCAACAAATAACTAGATTAACAACTGCAAGAACACTGGAGAGGGAAAAAAATTAAAACCCATACATAATCAGATAAATGCGATTTGAAAGCAAGATAAGCTTACAATTTGAGCTTCGCTTGATATTCAAATCAGGAATAAACTCTAAAGTAGATTTCCAATAAATTAGCTACAATCAGTTTGCTTTGGAACTATAACTTGATCCGCCAATTCTGACATGTCTTCTAGAATACATATCTGCATTCTCCCTGAATGACTGGTTTTGTATAAAGTCAAAGATACTGCCTCTGTCATCTCCACGAGCATGAGATCTTTTGCTTCTTCTGCTAACAACTCTTCTGCTTTCACTTCTAAAACTTGAACCTCCACTTTCTGATTTCGATTTTGGGCCTTTTTTGGCTCAACTCCATCCTCTACTCGAATACCAGACCCCCCATGGCCCCATCAGTTCCAGCCATGAGATCCATCAAGTTTCCCCGAATGGCGGATGACGGGACGGGATGAGACTTGCTTGACTCTTGAGACTTGAGAGATTGAGAGATTGATAGATCGAGATTCGAGATGAAGGACCGAGGCGATGGCGTCGGCCGATGAGGCGAAATCGAGATTGAGAGATTTGATATGAGGACTGAGAGAGTAAAGTAGATCTGACTATCTGAGAGAGTTCAAGTCTGCTTTGTTTGTTCAGAGAGTGGGTATCGGGTAGTAACTAGTAATTAATTTAGTAGTCTTTGTTCGGTTATGTAAAAATTACCTTTACAATATTTTGTTCGGTTATTCGGGTTAACCGAATAACCTAAAAATAATACCCGTACAAACTAACCGAACACCGAATAAAAATTCGGATATAACCGAAATGTTAAAAATACCCGAATTGTCAGAAAATTTCGGTTAAAATATTTCGGTTTTGGTTCGGTTTTTCGGTTATATCCGTTTTTTGCTCAGTCCTACATGGAAGGATCGAAGTTAATGCTTCTGCTGCTATCCCTTTAAGCTCATTGGTCTTATATTATTTATTTATTCTCTTTATTATCCATAGTTATTATCTATGTTTATAGTGCTTTTTGTTTGTGTTTTTATGTGCAGTGATGGAGAATATGGACAATAATATACTAATATCATTCGATGCAAATTCAATCCAAGTTCCAAGCAATGAAGGAGACAATGGAGGAGGCGAGACACGCGAAACACAAAAGCAAAATGAAGTTGAAGAGATCGAGGTAAGACTCGTGCTCCTATATGGGAACATTATATAAGATTTAAGCAAAATAATGAAATAAAGGCAAAGTGTAAATATTGTGGTCAAGTTTTAAAAGCCGACTCGGGAAAGAATGGGACAAGTGGTTTAAAAAATCATAATGCAAGATGTAAATTGTACCCTCCTAATATTCAATTAAGGGAAAGAAAACAATCACTATTAAATTTTCCACAATCAAGTATTAATGAAGGGGGTCAAGAGTTGAAAGGGGAATCAACCAATAGTGTTTGTTTATGGAAATTTGATCAAGAGTTAATTAGGAGGGCAATTTCATTTATGATAATTGTAGATGAACTTCTTTTTAGTCGTGTGGAGAATGTGGGCTTTAAATACTTGATGTCGGTTGCATGTCCAAAATTCAATGTGCCTTCACGTATCACCGTAACTAGAGATTGTTTGAAGCGCTTTTTAGAGGAGAAATTGAAATTGAAAGCTTACTTCAAAAATACATCTCAAAGTGTTTGTCTTTGTCTTACTACCGATACATGGACTTCCATACAACGAATTAATTACATGGTGTTGACTGCTTATTATGTTGATGATAAGTGGAATATGCAAAAGAAAATTATTAGCTTTGTCCCAATTACTAATCATAAAGGGGAAGACGTAGGTATGTCGGTTGAAAATTGTTTGAGGGAATGGGGCATTGATAAAATTTTCACAATCACAGTTGATAATGCTAGTTTCAATGATGTTGCGATTTCTTATTTGAAAACTCAATTGAAAGTTTGGGGTCATAGCATTTGTGATAATAAATTTCTCCATGTGAGGTGTGTTGCTCATATACTTAATTTGGTTGTATGTGATGGGTTGAAAGATGCGACTCCTTCGATATCTCGTGTTCGATCTTTGGTTAGGTGGGTGCGACAATCTCCTTCTAGGATTAAAAAATTCAAAGAATGTGTTGAAATTGAGAAAATTGAGAAAAATACTTCATTGATCCTAGATGTGTCCATTAGATGGAACTCCTCTTATTCTATGTTGAATGTGGCCATAGATTTTAAACATGCTTTTAATAGGCTTGCAAGCAAAGAACCTTTATTCAAATTGGAAATAGAATCGGATGATGGGAGGCCTACCATAGAAAATTGGGATGTTGTGAGACAATTGGTGGTATTCTTGAAGTGTTTCTTTGACATTACAGTGAAGGTTTTGGGTACATCTTATGTGACATCAAATACTTTTTTTCATGAATTTATTGATCTTGATGATGTTTTGAATGACTTGTTATGTAATGAGCATGAATATGGCATGAGAGAAATGGCATTGAGGATGAGATCAAAACTAGATAAATATTGGGGGAATGTTGAGAAGATGAATAAATTGTTGTACATTGCGGTTGTTCTAGATCGTAGACATAAATTTGCTTTCAAATCAATGTAAGGGAGTGGGACCGAAATGGCAAACAAAATGATAAAATCGATGCGTGATGCCATTGAGGAATTGTTTAAATGGTATAGTCTCAAATATGCATCCCAAGGTGCACAATCATCCCAAAGTGCACAATCAACCGTGTCTAGTGAAAGTTTTGATGTGCATGGTCGAGACAGGTCAAGGAGAAGGCTGAGTGAAAAATTTGTAGAACACATTGCAGATGTTCTAGGAGGGGATGATACCGAATTAGATAAGTATTTGAGTGAGCATGTTGATCAAACGATTTCAAAATATAATGTTTTGGGTTGGTGAAAAAATATTTCTCTTAGATTTTCCATTTTCTCACAAATGGCTAAGGGTGTATTGGCGGTTCCTATATCAACCGTTGCTTCCGAGTCGGCATTTAGCACCGGTGGTCGTGTACTTGATCCATTTAGGAGTTCTTTAACTCCTAGAATGGTACAAGCTCTTATTTATGCTCAAGATTGGCTTCGTTCAAGCAAACAACCAATGTCTATGGAGGAGAACTTAGATTCACTTGAAACAATTGAGAAAGGTAATGTTTAATTATTTATATGTTAATGATTTTCTTTAACTATTTTTATTTTCTTTTGATATTCTTAGAATTTGCGAAAGTTTTGGATATGGATGGTGGAATTTAATGGAGATATGGCACTTGGCAGTAATATGTAGAGGTACATAACTGATAAGTAACCTGGATTAATACGGATTCAGTTTTAGTAGTATGCTTTAGTTGAACTTTTTGCCCTTATAGGTTTCAAGTTTTAGATCCTTTTTAAGTTATTGGTTTTGCTTGGAGTTAAAAGGCTTTTAGTATGTTTATTAAATATCTTGTAATTTATTCCTTTAGTAAAACATTTTCTGATCTATTGATATAAGAATTATTATCTTTTATGTAGTTTAAAAAGTAGTCGTGACTTGGTGAATTTTCAGAAGCTATGTTAATATTTTGATTCAACTAAGAAAGTAAAATTGTTTTGGTTCAATTTGTGTCAAAGGGAACTGTACTTGGAAAGTTGTGCTATATGAAAATGCTGTACTATAGACTGCTAAACATAATTGTCAGAGAGTTCTAGAGAATACAAATAACATGTTTAATGTAAAGAGATAAATTGGAAGCTAAGATATTTTGGAGTCTTTTATATTTGTTTGACAAACTTCATCTCTCATCAGTAATTGTGGCTTTGTTGTTGCTTCAGGACTGTTGTTGGGCTACTGCTAGTTCTTGGGCTTCAGGACTGTTGCTGACTTGCTGGTGCAGCTGGTCTGCTGTTGTGGCTTTCTTTTATGTCAAGTTAAAATTTTGGATTGTAGTTGTGTAAGGAAATCATGGACTTATAGGTACTCATTTGGATCAGTTGAATGTGCTTGGATAGTATGTCAGTTGATGTTCAGTTGGATATGCTTGTAATTGAAAATTGTAATCTGCTAGTAGACTTAGTAGTTCTGTAGTTGAATGTGCTTGGATGGTCAGTTGAATGTGCTTCAGACTTGGTAGTTCTGTAGTTGAATGTGCTTGGATGTTCAGTTGAGAATGTGTTTGTAATTTAGGATTTTTTAAAACTGTTCATGGAAAAAGGGTATGAGAAGCAACCGGTTCACAAGTAGGTTCGAACCGGTATCGGAATCCAATTCCGACTGGATTCGGTATCCGGTTCGGTCCGGTTAATTACCGATGAACAGCCCTACCCAATAGTAATTGTAAACTTGTAAAAACCGGATGTTATTGGAATTATTAATTTATTACATATTCTTCTTTTATGGACTTATTATGGAAAATGAATTTTAATATTTTATTAAAATCTTTAAATGGTCCTATTTTGTAAATATTACTATTCTTTTTATTGTTAGTTGTTTTTCATTTTAATTTGGATTTTTTCTAGGTTAGGTTGCAGAAGTGCTCAAAGTTTTGCTTCAACATTACAGTTCCTGCCATTTTGCCTATTTATATGGAAGTCATTATCATATTTCTTTTTTTAGCTTCACAGTTGCAGTTCATGTTGGCTGTGTTGCAAACAACTAGTGCTGATTTGATAGTGGCTTTGTAGTCCTGACAGATATAAAGTTGATGAAACACACATAATGGCATCCTTTATTTTTTTAGTAGGTGAAGATATCAAAGACAAGTGTATAATTATTCAGACAATTTTGAATTTTGGCAATACATGTGTGGGGGAAAAAATAAATGTACGTTCAAGTAGGGCTAAAAACGTGTCAAGAGGGCTACTCAGATTTTTCTTGGAAGTTTATTCCATCATTTGAATTCTACTCAAATTTTAAAAAAAAATTGCTCAAATTCGATTGGACGTGACTGAATCAAATAATATTCAAACTATTTATAAACTTTCAATAAATTATATATAGTCGAACTAATATGTTTGATTGTCCAATAAATTATATTTTTTATATACGATGTAAGAGTTTTCGATACACGATACAATTCACGATTTGACAACTATATTTACGGTTAATAGTAAAGTATAAATAATTTTATCCAATCTCATGTATATATGAATATATTTGTCTCAATAAGCAATACTTAGCAGGATTCATTTCTTCTTTTGAAATTGTAGTCAGAATATATTTGTCGCACACACGGATGACTAGTTAAAATAAATAATTCAAATCATTTTATGGATCATTTTGCTAGTTCCAAAATCTCAACCAACACATGGCCTCCACATCTCATCCAACTTCTGTTCTTCAGAAATTTCAGTACACAACCCGAAGGACATGAAACAGTATAAGATTGTTATACCAAGTAAGATGACATGAGGTTCCAACTAATTTTCATATGTGATGGCATCGATGCCACGAACCGAAGGAGATCCTGCTTTGAGTTATGTTTAAGATTTTTGTCGCGGCTTTCTGATTTATGATTGTAAGGCTCGATAAACTTGGCGATGTTGGGAAGGACAAGCTCCCTGCAATGCATATGTAGTAAGGGTACCTTGGATAATACGCTTCCTTTCTGAACATCCAAACCCTCCGGCCTCCTTAACTTGTAGGGTTTACCTGTTGTTGGCTCAAAATCGACTCTAGGCATTTGCTTCCACTTCCGATGCACGAACCAGCCATACTTGTAATCACCAACAATTGGTGTCCCAAGAGCTTCAGCACAATGCACGCGGATCTGGGGAAAAGAAATCAGATAAAAGAAAAAGAAAAAAAAATAAGGTCTCACGATTATGTCCTACAAAAATGAGTACATAGTAATATTAGTAGTCATAACACAAGGGCCGGTGTTCACAAGAGAGAGAGAGAGAGATAACTAGTTCACAAAACCTGATGTTTCCTGCTTGTAATTGGGCGCAACTCTATCCATGAGCATCCATTAATCATTGGACCAAGTACCCGATATTCTGTCACAGCCTCTTGGGAAGCTTCTAAACCTGAGCCATGAGCCAACATAACCCTTTCCGTTTTCCCATCATTAAGAAGTACCTACAGTCAGTGACATCAAATGGTATTCAAATTTGTAATTCCTTCATGATCAAAACTACTATCCTCGAAGGGATCATCCAATTTACAGATGCACACATACACAGATGAAAACCCATGCAGATTAAAGGCACTTTATCCACCACAAAAACACACGAAACATGTGTGGGTGGGTGGGTGTGGGTGTGGGTGTGGGTGAGAGAGAGATAAAGAACCTTCGTAAGGGGAGCACAAATTATGCCTTCCTTTTCCTTGGGAGAACCTATGACCAATACCCAGTACCTCTGATATGTTGCTCTGCAAGCATCATTCCAAGCCTAAAAGTCCAACATTATAATTATAAGAAATATAAGAGATTACATAAGGAAACCCAAAGGGTGTAGGACCAAAAGCACTGCCAAGTCGCCAACCCCCCAAATGATGTGAGTACACAAGCACACAATCTATTGTACCTCACATGAGGAGTTTGCCTTAGTTGTGTCACTGAACAGCCAATGAAGACGAGAGATACTTTCTGTTGTTCTGCCCATCAAAAGAATTCCACTGCTCTCTCTGTCAAGACGATGGACCTATAAGGTAGCCACGTAACATTTATCTGATGTTAATGTATCTTTCTTTTCAGTTTATGTAAATATAATATACTGCAGCCACTTTCTCGTAGTTACTGGTTAAATGTTAAGACAGACACTTGGACAGGGTGTAGCAAGGATTAAAATTTGAGTTGAAGAGCACTAGAGCTGCTTCATCATGAAAAATTAGGTTGTATTTGTGTTCTATGTCGAGTCTACATCCAACAGCCCCACATGCTTGACAATGGGTAAATTTAATATACATCATAATAATATCTAAGGGCTAACAAAAACCACCAGAAAGATAATGTTAAGAGAATCAGTTACAGCTGAATAATTGTTTTGTGCAGTGATCGGCAGAAGTTGCAGAAAACATGTTTAAGCTTCTTCCTAATAAAAATGATAGATAACAATTTAATCACCAAGATTCTATATTATTTTGGTAGAGAGGAGTGACCAAGATCCAAGATTACCAGTGTGATTCACATTTACAAAACATACCAAAAGGACTCGAACCATGAGCTTGCACTACATATATCACACAGAAGAAATTTTGTCTAAACAAACACAGATACATAGATGTGTTCATAAAATTATCTTGTTGAATTACCAACTATAATTTTGAATTTATTTTTATTTTTGACAAAGTATAAGAATCTTACCAACTTAGGACCCTCATCATAGTCATAAGATAATGCTGCAGCAGCCAATGCATCCATGCTGTTATGAACTGGCAGGCTCCCTAATAATATATGTGGTAATCAATCAGCGAGGGAAAAAAGTAACCAAAATAGTCATATCAAGCAAAAAGAACCTTAGAGATGTGTACCTTCACTGGCAACTTTGGAGGCTTATTTAGCACAATTATAGCAGAGTCCTAGATTTCAACAACAAAAAATGAATAACATAAAAGTAGGAGGAT
Organism: Panax quinquefolius; assembly: GCA_020205615.1. NCBI lineage: Eukaryota > Viridiplantae > Streptophyta > Magnoliopsida > Apiales > Araliaceae > Panax > Panax quinquefolius. Next base: position 866,180 of record CM035164.1, on the reverse strand, counting down.
AACTGCATAATGAACAAAGAAATAATACTATGTGCACAAACTATACACAAAAAAGTTATGCACCAATAGTAGAACCCATGTATTGCATCTCAATACATGTGTAAGACATCCAATGGTAGGTCCCGTTTCCTATTTTCACTATTTTTTTATACTATTTGTGTACATCATCTACCAAACCATATAAAACAAGTACTACCTCCATCCTTACAAAGAGTACTACTATTTTTTTTCCCCGAATGATAAGGTTGCAAAAAACACAGTTTGACATAATTTTTCCAATAATAAATTTTAATCTTTAAAGATTAATATTGGTAAAAGATAAATGAAAAAATTATATTTAAATGTGTCCTAGCCGAACATTAAGTTTGTTTTGGTAACAGAAAGGTAGTACTTCTTTTAGGACTGGGAGTATAAAACAAAACTTTAATTTTCTATTCATATTGTAATTTCTAATAAACCAGAGAGAGAGAGAAGGTAGGGAGGGCAAAGAGAATACCTATTGACCTTCTTATATTGGGAATCAGTGGATAGAAACTTAAAAAACTTAATTCATAAACAATGAATACAAAATTTGGAATAGGATTTAAAGATGTGCCTTGTATTTGACAAGCCTTTGCAAGTACTCTATCTCATCAGCATTTGGATACAAAGTTCCACTTGGAATAGAGTCAAATCTCTTGGAAATTTTTGTTTCGGCAACAGAAACAGGTACATAAACTCTCACCCCCGCCTTCATGACCTCGTTATGCTTAATCTGTAGTTACTGTAGAATTGAATAATTAAACCCAAAAAGAGTAGTTTTGCAACACTAGGAACAGAAAAAAAGAGTGCATGCACAGGGGGTTGTGGATACTTCAGATATCCTTACTTATAAGGTGAATCCTGTGGTTTTAAGTATTGAGATTATAGCAACAAATGGAGCTAACATAAGTATCGTTACCTTTCTCAAGGGATTTGTTACTCCTTCCTTCATTGAGGACAAGGCATTTGAATCAGAATCATCCATATGCACCTGCAAAAAGATTATAAGTAAATGAAAAAACTCCATAACCCTTTAAAAAAAATTGAGAAAAATCTTGTAATAACCTTGTGAGTTCATTCTGGGGGCTTAAAGAAAAAGATTTAAGTAATTAACCTTCATTTTACAAGTAAATAGATAGAAGGCTATCACTAGAGAAGGATATTTTTTTATATAGATAAAATATCAGTGCAGTAGTACAAAGAGAAATGTAGATTGTAACTAGAGACTTAGAGTTTGCTATTATAAACATGCACTCAAGTCGACATTGAATATAATAATTTGAAGATGTATTATGACAGTTAGTAATGTTCTTGGCTTGCATCCCCTTTTGACTTTAATTATCAAAAAAATATAGTTAAGTCAAGAAATCCTTCCTCAGTTAGTCAGTTGCCACAACAAAAGCCACCCTAGTGAGCCTTTAAAGTCCATATCACACAATCTTAAGATCATTTATTAAAATATACAAGAAAATATATGTTCCTGAGCAGTCAAGGATGAGAACAGAGCATTCAAACTAAAGAATGCTAAAAATAAAACTCAGCTGCAACACAAAAATTCAGAGTAAACTTAACACCCACATCATTCACCAATCTATGTCATTGCTTTGTCTAATGAATAGAAATCATACCAAATATGAAACAATCACTAGTTATGCTAGAAAGAAAAAAGCTCCCTATGTAGCAATGCCCATTAAAGGCCTTCAAATAGAAATAGAATAATAGTGAAAGAAAAAAAGATAAATTACTGGGAGATAACAAAGTAATTATACTCACCAGACCCTTATTGAAATGGGTCTGAATTACAGACCCGGGTATCTCATCAAAGTAATATTTCATCCAGCTAATTGCAGTGACATGAGTAGTAGAAACCAAGTTCTTTCCGGGTAAAGAGTGATCAGGAAATGGAGGCAGTGATAGGAGCTGTCGAGGCTTAGGGCCATCTCTAGGAGGGCCCAAATGGGCTATGTTGCTAGAAGATACTCGAATGACCAACTCATCGCAAACGCGTGGAGGAGGAGATACTCTGGAGTAGTATCTCGCCATGAAAAGCTTGTGTTGATGAAAAAAGTTCTTCCACATTGTTGTACATGCTGCGTCTTAAGGAAAGAAGTGTAATTATGTGCAGGGGCAGATCCAAGATTTCAGGTCAGCTGCATGAACATATGAACCACAGTTATGGCAAATAAAACTAATTACTTAAACTAACTAATTAACTAACAAACACTTGAATAACTACATTCACAATAGAAAGTTAATTCAACTAAAGGACATACATTCTTAAATTTGGTCAAAAAATCATAGACATTCAGTAAATTACATTAAAGGACATTCAGTAGACTTGGTGTTTTGAGTACCATACTGGGAATTCAATAAGAACTAGAGCGGTACACACATCCTGATATGCCAAGTATATTATCATTTCCCCATCTCCTCAATCTGTAACTCAAGACGCACCATACATACACTAAACCTCAGTACACATGACTTCCTATCAAACTCAATTTGCCTAAAATATGCGCAATAGCGTGGTATCTCTAGTGAGGGTGCGAAGTTTCCATAACTTTCAATATCCTAGCAAAATACATCACCTAAATTAGGGATCAATTTAACATAGTTTTTGCCAGTAATTTTCATTAAATAGCTATTTTTTAAGACCCAAAAATTTCCACCTATAGCTGCTACCTTTCAAATTCAAGAACTATGTGAAGAGCCCTAATAATTTTATAATTAATTCAGTCAGACAAAAAATCTTCAAACAATGTAGTTTGCGTAATCCAATAAGCATACAATATTGACCATTAAAATTTCTAAACCTATTTTTAAAGTTTACACAAAATCATTTGAACTCAATTACCTATTATTATTAGTATATATCTATACATAAAGTTATATGAATGTACAGATGTTTGATCACCAATGTTTTTTAGCATTACATGTATAATATATATATATATATATATATATATAGAGAGAGAGAGAGAGAGAGAGAGAGAAAGGATGAGAGAAACCTTGTTGAGAAGCGATGAAAAAGAGAGCAAGAGCAAACTCGAATTCGCCAAGAATTTCAGCGTTTGATTGCACCAAGTGAGAATTGGCCCAAAAACTATCATTCTAACCATGCAAAGCACACATATATTTAATTGATTATATCACATATTTATCAACACCTACTGATTAATTTTCATCAAACTTACAGTGTTAATCAATAAGAAATTCAAAATGAATGGTATCATTCAAATAGTGAAAATTAGACACTGTGACACATAATCATCAGGAACACATCCATCTAATGCTACTGTTTGAGTTACTAAACCCTATTATTTAATAAAGGAATACTGAATGCAATATTTTATAAGAACATGTAATTAGAGAAAATACTTTTTCTTAAGATGGTAGTTCTAATTGAAGTAGCTTTTAATTATAATTAAAGTAGCTTTCAAACATTAAACCCACAACAGCACATAAAAATGAATAATACAGAACCAACAATCTAATACAACATTATTCTTTTAATCTAAATTGATTTTTCTGAGATTAATTCGGTATTCATACAATTCTATAATTCTAAAAGCTGTAAAATATTTCCCGCCTAGCGCCTAGGGGAGCCTAGGCGGAATTTTTTATTTTAAGCCAATTTTAATATTTTATCTTACATTTATCCAAACAAAATAATAATATAAAGCAAAACAATCTATAATAAAGATAATAAAGACATTTGCTTAAAATTCAAACACATCCATATTGTTAATGTTAAAATTCAAACACAAACATGCAATTGTTCAAAGTTCAAACATATTTTTAACGTATTAATTTTATTCATAAACAAGATTGATATTAAATAATAAAATTTCAAATTTCAAAAATTTAATTCAATATTAAAACTTAAGAAACTAAACATTAATTTAAGAATTATATTGAATTAAACTAAATATTACAAATGTATCATCATTTATATAATTTGAAGTTGGTACAAATTCAAAAAATTACAACTATAATAAAATTATCCACTTTGACTTGATATTGTTCACTTCTTGTTGTGATTTAATATGCTACAATATGTATTATAAATATGGCAAATCATTAGAAAAAATAAATATATCAAGATCTGATTTGGGTAGTTATTAAAATAAAAAAAATCTTCGCATAGACCCTACCTAGGCCCACGTCTAATTTTATGGAGGGATTTTTTTGCTGCCTTGGGCCTAGCCGAGACGCCAGGGGGCCTAGCGCCTAGGCGAGACGCCAAGAGGGGGTCTAGCACCTAGGCGAGGCGCCAAGGGGGGGCCTAAGCGGACCTAGGCGGGGATTTTAAGAACACTGACAGTTAGTTTCTTAACAAATAGCTAGGAGAAGTGAATCAATTACAGTAATACAAAAATATACTTTTAGTGACATCTATGGTGATTATATATCATCTATACATTTCATCAAGCCCATTTAAAATGGAGGCCAACAGAATGGGTATAGGGTAAAGAAACTGAAGCCACGGTAGAAACTGAAGTTATAGCCTCCACCAATTGTTGATTGATTCCTACAATCAACAATTGCAGCTGCACCAAAAAACAAAACAAAACAAAAGATTCATAAATATTGAAATAAAAAATGCACAGCCTCTAATTCCTTAGATTGGTTTATTTAAGAAGCCAAAAGTATATTCCCTCTGTTCGAAAATTAGATATATATTTTGACTTGACTTTCTTTAGTTGATTTGCAAAATCCTAAAATTCAAAATTGATATGATTTGTTTAAGTTTTGAAAACATCAAATATGATAATTGAAAGTACATTTTAGTTAGTTTACAATGATTTTTATTGATTGTACTAAAACTAAATAAATTCACAATGAGTTTAACCTTCGAGATTTCAAAATTTGAGTCTAAAAATTCGATATACCTCTAATGTCGGAGCACAGGGAGTATTTATTTTAAAGCTAACACAACTAACTATCCAATCCAAGTATATTTTTCATCTTATGAAACTGCAAATACAATACCTCCATTTGAATTCTAATTTTTTTCGCATTTTATAATTCAACAATAGAAAAATAGAAAAACAATATCTTAAAGATGTAAAGGGGTAACATGCGAAAAACAATATGAAAATTTTATATCTTTTTCAACTTTCAAGTTGGAGAAACCTCCATAGACAGTCAAATAGGGTTTAAAGCTCTCACCACAAGTTTTACTTTGGTGAAGTTTTAGTTCTGATATAAGACTATTAGCTTAAATTATGTCTTTTAAGCCAAAACATTTTGGGATTGAACGATATACATTTAATAACCAAAGGTACTATAAATAATATCTAATTTAAACATAAGCAAACTTGGGAGAGCCCTATAGTGACATTTTAAATACTAAACTCTTATCTAAATGTAATGCAATACAAATTTAAATCATGATCATTGAATTGTGAACTTTTTCCAATATAGACGTTTCGATTCACGCTTAAAGTTACCAAAGATATGATAGATGATACATTAAACTTAGTATAGCTTGTAACTAATAGCAAGATATCTTGATTGAGGAAAGAGAAAGTGCAAGAATAGCTTTATGCCTTCAAGAATGATACCACAATCAAATAATATCAAATATATAAATTAAAAATTCTCTTATTAGATGAATCATACATGTCCATATATTGCATATTACTCAAATCACCATGGATTTGAGTCTGAATGATGTCTTCAACTACTTCTGCAAACAAAAGTAAAAACTCCACATTTTCTTTTTCAACACTAAGAGTGCAGGACTAACAGTAATTCTGCAATCACTATGTGTAGTTATCATAAATAACATTTTCAGACCATATAATACTTGAGTATTAATTTTAAGGATACACTGTTTGAAATCTAACATCTTACATCTCTTTGCATATGCAACTTAACCAAGTTTGGAAGTTTCGTAATAAGAAAACTTGAACTTAGAGGCATACTCTCTAACTTAAAGAAAAAAGAAAAGGAATCTAAATTTCTACTTAGAAATATCAATTCCTGAAAAATCAATCTTTCATGAATACTTCAAGAACCTATTAAATAAAAAGAACACAAAGACTAAAAATAGAACTTTTAACCCTGCCATAAAAATGAAACCCATAGGCACATAAGAGAAAAGGTGGTGGCAAGCACATTTATGAAAACTCATACAATCTGAATTAAAATACTAAGTATCTTTTGTTTTGTTTTCTATTCTTATTCCTAAGATAAATACCAAGCATATTGACTGAACAAATATTAAGCATCTTATGAAATAACGATAATTTATAATAAGTCATTGTTAAATAAATAGCCTGACAATATAGCATAACGATTAGTACAGTAACTACCATTGAATTAGAGAGATGTTCATGTGCAACCTACTTTCAATTATTTGTACTCTATATGCACGAATTATGAATTAATATGGAATTCAAGGTGAAAAGGACAGTTCCTATCAAAAGCAATAAGTCAAAACAAATGAATGTATGTAATGGAGGTGTACATGTTTCTCTTCCTATCGGCATTTTATCGAACACGTAATATGCAAGATACAATCAGTTATAGCTGATTATAGTTTGCATAGTACATTGTAATGGAGGTCAACAGAAACTATAATTTCCTTGTCAGATGGAGTTCTCATTCATTGACAATGTTCAGGCCAAATTAATTGAAGTAAAGATTGAGATTAGAAAATAAGAAATCATGGGAAATAAACTGTAATTGAACATAAAAATTGAAATTTCCAACTCAACTGAATCACACAAAAAGCAAAACAAAAATATATGGGGATTGCTTAGACTTACTGAAGGGCATGAATGGAGAAGTTTTATCTTTTAATTCCGTTTCAATTTAAGTGCCTAACTAAATGCACAGAAGAAAATGAAGGTGTTGGGCCACACCGTCAAAAAGGAAGGTTGAGAAGAGGAGGGTGAGGAAGTGCTTGCAAAGCCCCAAGCTCGCCTAAAAAGCATAAATGAGAAAAGAGATTTTTTTTGTGTTTTGGAACAAAATTTTAATTTAAAAGAGTATATTATTATTTTATTTGTATTAAATCACATTTGAATATTATTATATAGATATATTTGGTTTGATATTTTAGTATGTCATCTAATTTTTTAATAAATTTTATGTCACGTCTTTTCAAGTTTAGAAATAAAATTTTAAAAATCTCTATATCAATGGATATTTAGGAGGGTGTATTCAATTAAGACTTTTTGTTTCGTGTAATAATCTTTGTGATCTGATTCAGAGATTATTGTTAATTTGCCTTAATTTTTGTTTCGTGTAATAATCTTTGTGATCTGATTCAATTGAATGTAATTTTGTAGATTACTGATTGACAGAATTTCTGCCGATTCGTAGAGTACTTCTCTCCATTCTTCATAGTTTAATTTCCTGTAAGTACGAATTAATTTCTTTCGTCTCTTTTTCAGAATTAGGTTTTCACACATCTTTTTCAGAATTTCTGGAACATAACTTTTCTCCATTCGTCATAAGCATTTTCTGGTTTGATTTCTAATTAGTTAACTGTTGATCATTTTTCTAAAATTTTGTGCGACTACAGATATTTTGTTCTCCATCTTTCTCGTTTTTCGTTTCTTATTCATAAATAGGAATTTGCAATGTTTATTGTTTATTTGCCGTAGTTTAATCTCATTGTTTGATGTAATTGTTATTGTGTTTTTTATTCAATTTAATTGAATTTTATAGATTCTTGATCTGACAGAACTCCGCAGGTTGGATATTTAGGTTAGTATCTTGCTTGTAATTCATTTTGGAGACGCGTTTACTTAAATCAAAGTACATAGTGTTTTGTTGTTGTTGTGTGTGTGCATATATATATATATATATATATATATATATGTGTGTGTGTGTGTGTGTGTGTGTGTGTGTGTGTGTGTAAAGTTTTGAATGAATACAGACATTCTTGATGTGAATAAGTAATGTGATCTTGTGCAAACAGAGATATGTTATTGCATTATACTTAAAATTGCTTTGACTTCATGTAGTTTATAATTATATTTTTACTAGATATCAATATATATCACAAAAGCTTCTTCACATTCACATGGAAAGAGAACTTTTCTTCGTTCTGAGTTGATTTCACGTATTTGTTTCTTTTTTATAACTAGGTTTTCTGACATCTTTCTACTCATTTTTGTACCTGTAGATTGTTGATTGGATTTTTTACATGATTTTCAGTTTTACGTTATTTAAATCGAGTTTCTCAGTTATTTGTAATGATTCACTTGTTTCTGTTTGAGAATCAAGTTTTTTTAGATTTTTTCTTTCTTGTTTCAGTAGCTGTTGATTGTAAATTCAAATGAATTTCATATTCCTCTTGATCCTTATGCTTTATTCTGTAGCATGTGGGAATAACAATACTGGCCTAGCCTGGCAATTGGTACCAATAATGCAACTCTGTTCGTCATTACTTGAGTTTATATTTGGCCTAAAATGTAATCATATTAGAAAAATTAAACGAATATTAGATCAAAAAATTCCATTCCTGTTGATTTGTATGCTTTTTTCTGTAGCTAGATTAGGGTTCTGTTCATTCCTTACCACCATATATATAAACTTTCTCTAGAGTAAAAACAACAACATCGTGGAGTGATCTTAGATAAATGAATTGTTTGATGATTGTAAATTAAAATTTGTATCTCCAACACTTCTATTAATTGTGTTGGTATTAGGCAGCATTGGCTACCCAAGTAAAGTGTAAAGAAACATTCACATCCCATGCCATGCAGTATAACTGAGAAACATCATGTGTATCACTTGAGGCTTAAAAGATTGGTCAGCTACTTAAATGAATTGGCCCAATTTTAAGTTGTTTTATGTGAATACGAAATCTGAATTATAGTTGCTGACCAATATAATTCTGATACGGAGTCAGAATTGTAGTAATTGCTTACCAATGATTCATTTGATTGACTTGGTACTGCATGGTATTTGCAGATTCGAGACATAATGGCTTTGTTCCATAACCCTTCCCTCTTGAAGCTGCGAGGTACCAAGCAAATAAACTTGGCAGCAACAAAAATTGTCCCTCAATTCGTGAAACTAAACACAATCAAGAACCCAATTGTACGAAATAATTTCTTGTTCAATCCCATCAAATGGGACGGTGCAAGGATTATTAAATCACACCCCAAACGCACTACTACAGTAAATTTGTGGTTTCCTAAATATCGAAAAATATTTCAGAGTTTCTCCAAGTTATAATTAAAATAAATATTATTAATAGGTGATTAAATGAATTTGTATTTATCAAGTATAATGTTGTCATTTTGTTTGGTGTGGGAAGCAAAGAGTTCAATACCTCTCTTTACAGTTTTGTCAAACTGCGCAAAACTTTTGACATGGTAATATCATTCTTTGCTTGGATTTGGATTATAAAATATGTCAAATGAAGAGGTGATGGAGGTGAAATTGGTGGAAAAGGAGGAGCTGATGGACATGAGGCTGCGGACAAAGGAGGAACGGATGGAAATGCGGCTAGTAGCAGAGTTGATAGCAATGATGCTACTGCCAAAGGAGGAGCTGCAAGTGGCAGAGGCCAGGCTGCAGGTGAAGGAGGTCTGCGGGTGGAGTTTGTGTTTTCCCTGTCGGTCATAATCATATGTAAGGTAATTTTCATATTTTTCATCTATTATTTATTTAGTCATTAATCTGTCTTGATTCTAGTTCAAGTTTTGAATTCTCATACTAAAATAAGAGAACTAAAAAAATAAGATCATTATCGACATTTTAAAGTCTAACTTAAGACATTTTCAAACTCAAAATTGACATGGATTCTTTTTATTTTAGTTCATACAACGATAAATATTGTAAACTATACTATGAATCATCTCAATTTTGAATTTGAAAATGTTTCAATTTGACTTTTATAAAAGTCAACAATGATCTTATAATTAGGAAGTTGGAACAGAGGTAATATTTCTTTCTGATGTGTGTGAATCAAACAAATATTTACTATGCTTTGCAAGTGTCTGGATTTCAGTAGAAAGTATTATTGCTTTATGTGTCTTCTTTGAACTAAATCAATCAATACTTGATCCTTTTCATTCTGATAGGGAAATATGATTTGGTGCTAAAAATTCGGATAAAGCAATAGGAATATTTTAGTAGTTTAGTACGCGTTTTGTATGGATTACTTGACTTTCAATTCTTTGAATTTGGATGACATCCTTGTGAAAACTTGTATCGCTTGCAATTTGGTCATAAGTGAGTGTTTGTATCAGTGACTAAATTGGGGATGTTTTGATGGAAGCAATTGATAGTGTAGTGTAATGACTAAAGGTGGGAAGTGGCAGCAGATTTATGATGTGATAAAGATGACAATGTAGGAGCAAATGATTTATGCAGGTGAATTATGGGTTGTTATAGTGCTTACTGACATTAAATAAAGGAGTTTTCTTTCATATATTTTTTTTCCTTTTTAAAATGTTGTCATGCTTAAAGCTTTTGAGATTATTGAATGTGCAATCATCTATATGCATGACTCAATGTTCATCAATATTCTCCAAATTACACCCTTTTTTGCTGGAATTTCGAGGATGGTAGTCTATTTGGAATGCATCTAAAATTTATGTTATCGTATGAAAACAATATCCTAACTTTAAAATCAAAATTGGGTTTGAGAAGTTCAGTTAGTATAGTATATATGTGCTATAAGAAGGCTATAATGGTCTAGATAGTTGCTTCCGTGTTGGGGATACCATAAGGATTTGTGTATCAGATATCTTTTGCCCCATGATTTACCTTCTTTTTGTAGGATGCCATGCATTCATGCTGCTCCTAAATACAAAGTTACATGGATTTCATTTTGACCAATGAAGCTCCAAATTCTAGCCATTAGAATTTGCTATCTTTTAAATATGCATGTTATAAACTTTGACGGACTTTTACTGAATCCATTCATTGAGTAGGTGATGACTGTTTTTGTTGTTTGTTGCTGAACATTTTGCACATTGTTCACCACTAGGTAGAAGAAATTCACCAAGTATAGATACACAAGTAAAGAAAGGGGAAAAAAGAGAGGCATAACTGTTGATACTATAATTGCTTCGTGGTTTATGTTTCAGTTGCTTGTATATAACTATCACAACAGATATTAAAAAGATTCATGTATTATTACTTTAGCTATAAACGCATAGTAGGATATAAGCACATCTCTATAGAGAGTTTCTTAGTTTTACATTTCTGTTTTTTTTAATAAAGGAAGCCAATATTTCTATGTGAAAAATTAATATTTTTTCATGATTTTTCTTACATAAATAGTGAGTGGATCCTACATTTATGTGAGAGATCATGTAAAAATATTATGAAAAACTGAAAATATTTGTTTTCTTTATAAAATGTGGATCCAAGTCTTCCCCTGAATTTCTAGTCAATGAAATTATATCAAAAGTTAAATTGTATCTCTAATTTTAAAAAGGAAATTATGGTATCAACATTTTATAAAGAAAACAAATATTTTCAGTTTAATATCATTGACTAGAAATTCAGGGGAAGACTTGGATCCACATTTTATAAAGAACAAATATTTTCAATTTTTCATATATAAAAATAATATTTTTACATGATCTCTCATAAATGTAGGATCCACTCACTATTTATGTGAGAAAAATAATGAGAAAATATTAATTTTTCACTTAGAAATATTGGCTTCCTTTATTAAAAAAAACAGAAATGTAAAACTAAGCAACTCTATAGAAATGTGCTTATATCCTACCATGCTTTTTTATAGCTAAAGTAATAATACATGAATCTTTTTAATATCTATTGGGGTAGTTAACAATATACAAGCAACTGAAACATAAACCAAGAAGCAATTATAGTATCAACAGTTATATCTCACTTTTTTCCCCTTTCTTGAATTTCTTCTACCTAGTGGTGAACAATGTGCAAAATGTTCAGCAACAAACAACAAAAACAGTCATCACCTACTCAATGAATGGATCCAGTAAAAGTCCCTCAGTCCTGTGCTCTAAAAGCCTGAAGCCAAAAATCAACCAAAAACATAAACTCCATATGCATGGCATCCTACAAAAAGAAGGCAAATCATGGGGCAAAAGGTATCTGATGACACAAATCCTTATGGTATCCCCAACACGGAAACAACTATCTAGACCATTATACTTCTCAAACTCAATTTTGATTTTAAACAACTATCTAGACCATTATACTTCTCAAACTCAATTTTGATTTTAAAGTTACGATATTGCTTTCATAAGATAACATACATTTTAGATGCATTCCAAATAGACTACCATCCTCGAAATTCCAGCTAAAAAGTAAAGGGTGTAATTTGGAGAATATTGATGAACAGTGACTCATGTATATAGATGATTGCACATTCAATAATCTCAAAAGCTCTAAGCATGACAACATTTTAAAAAGGAAAAAAAATATGAAAGAAAACTCCTTGTTGGCTCAGTAAGAAGACTATAACAACCCATATCTAACAGTCCCCACAGAAGACATCCCCAAACTCCTACATTTCCATCTTAAAGAAGACATCCCCAAACTCCTACATTGCCATCTTTATCCCATCATAAATCTGCTGCCACTTCCCACCTTTAGCCTAGTCATTACACTACACTATCAATTGCTTCCATCAAAACAACCCCAATTTAGTCACTGATACAAACACTACCAAATTGAAAGGGATACAAGTTTTCACAAGGATGTAATATCCAAATTCAAAGAATTGAAAGTCAAGTAATCCATACAAAACACGTATTAACTACTAAAATATTCCTATTGCTTTATCGGAATTTTTAGCACCAAATCATATTTCCTATTGCAATGAAAAGGATCAAATATTGATTGATTCAGTTCAGCAGTACACATAAATCAATAATACTTTCTACAGGAAGTCCGTACACTTGCAAGCATAGTAAATATTTGTTTGATTCACACACACATCCGAAAGAAATATTATCTCTGTTCCAACTTCCTAATTATAAGATCATTGTTGACTTTTATAAAAGTCAAATCGAAACATTTTCAAATTCAAAATTGAGATGATTCATAGTATAGTTTACAATATTTATCGTTGTATCAACTAAACTAAAAAGAATCCATGTCAATTCTGAGTTTGAAAATGTCTCAAGTCTTTAAAAGGTCGATAATGATCTTATTTTTTTAGTTCTCTCATTTTAGTATGAGAATTCAAAACTTGAACTAGAATCAAGACGGATTAATGACTAAATAAATAACAGAAAAATATGAAAGTCACCTTACATATGGTCATGGTCGACAGGTAAAACACAAACACAAACTCCACCCGCAAACCTCCTCCACCTGCAGCCTGGCCTCCTCCGCCAGCAGTCTGGCCTCCTACGCCGCCATCCTCGGCTCTACCACTTGCAGCTCCTCCTTTGGCAGTAGCATCATTGCTATCAACTCCGCTACTAGCCGCATTTCCATCATTTCCTCCTTTGTCCGCAACCTCATGTCTATCAGCTCCTCCTTTTCCACCAATTTCACCTTCATCACCTCTTCCTTTGACAGATTTTATAATCCAAGCAAAGAATGATATTACCATGTCAAAAGTTTTGCGCAGTTTGACAAAACTGTAAAGAGAGGTATTGAACTCTTTGCTTCCCACACCAAACAAAATGACAACATTATACTTGATAAATACAAATTCATTTAATCACCTATTAATAATATCTATTTTAATTATACCTTGGAGAAACTCTGAAATGTTTTCTGATATTTTAGGAGACCACAGATTTACTGTAGTAGCGCGTTTGGGGTGGGATTTAATAACAAGAAATTATTTCGTACAATTGGGTTCTTGATTGTGTTTAGTTTCATGAATCGAGGGACAGTTTTTGTTGCTGCCAAGTTTATTTGATTGGTACCTCGCAGCTTCAAGAGGGAAGGGTTATCGAAGAAAGCCATTATGTCTCAAATCTGCAAATATCATGCAGTACCAAGTCAACCAAATGAATCATTGGTAAGCAATTACTACAACTCGGACACCGTATCAGAACTATTTTGGTCAGCAACTATAATTCAGATTCCGTATTCACATAAAGCAACTTAAAATTGGGCCAACTCATTTAAGCAACTGACCAATCTTATAAGAAATTGCCTCCAAGTGATACACATGCATGCAATGCTTCAAATCAACCTACATGTTAGAAATGACCCCTATGAATGGCAAATTAATATGCATTTAAGCATATAATCTGAGTATTAGTCAAAATCGAGTCCAAGATATATGAGGTTTATAACTAACAAACTAGCTAGACATAAGGCTTACAGCTTAAACACTTTGCTTGGGTAGCCAATGCCGCCTAATACCAGCACAGTTAATAGAAGTGTTGGAGATACAAATTTTAATTTACAGTCATCAAACAATCCATTTATCTGAGATCACTCCACGATGTTGTTGTTTCTACTCCAAAGATAACCAGAAAAAGTTTATATAGATGGTGGTAAGGAATGAACAGAACCCTAATCTAGCTAAGAAAAAATCTAAAAAAACTTAATTCTAACTGAGAAACTCGATTTAAATAACGTAAAAGTGAAAATCATGTAACAAAATCCAATCAACAATCTACAGGTAAAAAAATGAGTAGAAAGATGTCAGAAAACCTAGTTATAAAAAAGAAACAAATACGTGAAATCAAACTCGGAACGAAGAAAAGTTCTCTTTCCATGTGAATGTGAAGAAGCTTTTGCGATATATATTGATATCTAGTAAAAATATAATTATAAACTACATGAAGTCAAAGAAATTTTAAGTATAATGCAATAACATATCTCTGTTTGCACAAGATCAGTATTCATTCAAAACTTTACACACACATATATATATATGCACACAACAAAACACTATGTACTTTGATTTAAGTAAACGTGTCTCCAAAATGAACGAATTACAAGCAAGATACTAACCCAAATATCCAACCTGCGGAGTTTTGTAATCTATAAAATTCAATTAAATTGAATAAAAAACACAATAACAATTACATCAAACAATGAGATTAAACTACGGTAAATAAACAATCAACATTGCAATTTCCTATTTATGAATAAGAAACGAAAAACGAGAAAGATGAAGAACAAAATATCTGTAGTCGCACAAAATTTTAGAAAAATAATCAACAGTTAACTAATTAGAAATCAAACCAGAAAATGCTTATGACGAATGGAGAAAAGTTATGTTCCAGAAATTCTAAAAAAGATGTGTGAAAACCTAATTCTGAAAAAGAGACGAAAGAAATTAATTCGTACTTGCACGAAATTAAACTAGGAAGAATGGAGAGAAGTACTCTTCGAATCGGCAGAAATTCTGTCAATCAGTAATCTACAAAATTACATTCAATTGAATCAGATCACAAAAATTATTAAACGAAACAAAAATTAAGGCAAATTAACAATAATCTCTGAACCTGAAAGATTGACTAAAAAATTATCCGTACTCACCCTAACAAAATTTCAAAAATGTGAGGAACAGTTAAGTGAATCTACTTCTAATACTCTACTACGACGAAGAAACAGATTTCTATCACTCTTCTTAGAGAGAGAAAGTAAGAAGACGAATTCTCTAATCTCTATTGTATGTTTGCCATTTACCAGTAAGTAGCACAAGTATTGGCTCGCGAATTTTTCAACAAAATACTATCCGGACCTCTAACTTATTGAATTTAGTTTGGCTACCCCCAAACTACATAATTTTCTATTTTGCACCCCTAAACTTCAAGTTTTGTTTTTAAGTTAAAAACGAGGAAAAGTTATTGGAAGCCCCGGTTCCGGAAGCTTTCTTCGTTGTTTATTTAACTAACACCGTCTATAAACCGTCTAGGGCTAGAAATTAAAAATTTTCCTTTTCTCAAATAAATAGGGGCTAATGACAAAATTGTCCCCCTAAATTTGGACGAAAAACAATTTAATACTCAAAGTTTAGGAATCTTCAATTAATATATCTAAGTATTTTAAAATAACAAATGTGTTCACTTTTGGTCGGAACGACCAATTTTTCGTCGGAATACGGTTTGACTACCCTTTTTGTACTTTGAAATTCTCAATACACTTGGCTTGTATTTGACAGGTATTTAATAAGTATTTTCTCAAATAATGTTATTCTTTACTTTGTTCATTTCTCTCAACATTTAAAATTAAAAAAATAAAATCTTAACATTATTTATAAAATCAATGACAATAAATAATAAATTAAATATAAATATAATTTCCCTTTTAAGTGGCACATTACCTCCATCTACAAATAATTTTTTTTTATGAAATCTATAAATACAAATAAATAAATAAATTATAAAAAATCAATGTTAAAATTATAAAGTCTCTTTAAAAAAGAAACTAAAATAAAAATAATTTAAATAAATAAAACATCAATGGTAAGAAGACAAAAATTAAAAACAAGATCATAACTTGCTTATAAAAAAACCAATTACAAAATAACAACAAAATCAAATTGATTATTTATCTTAACCGTTTTCTTCTTCTTTATCAAACTTCTTTCTATTCCTTTTCTTTCTCTCTCATCTGCCTTTGCCTATACTCCTTCTCATATTCTCTCTCCTTTGTCCTCTCCATACTCTTTCTCTCTCTTCTCTTTATAGTGGTGGAACCAAACATTTTTAAAGAGGGATTAAAATACATCAGTAAAAAATTATTTATTGACGCTTGGAGTACTTTTTTCAAATTCATTTTTTCCAATTATAGTATTTCACAATATCCTATTTCAACCATGGTCAACCTTTGAGTTGTGAGTCTAATGACTTTAAATATATATATACGGTAAGGATCAAGAGCATTCTCCTTAAATAGCATTCCGCCTTAAATAACATTCTTTTAAATAGCATTATGGTGTGAATTTGAGATAATATTATAGTTGTGGGTAGTATTTATAAATTTTGCAAAGTATGCAAGTTTTTATAAAATATTCGTTTGGTCGGGGAATATTCTTTTTGTTAGGGAATATTCGTACAACGACTCAATCATTGGTGGACCCCACAACAGAATTATTGTCGGATTGAGAAAACGACAAAAATATTTTATAAAAATAACTACGGGAGGTGTTACTGAATTAAAACTGCTTGAACTACCCGGTGGTAAAGAAATGCGATGTCTGGCGTGGTTGCATAGTAGCACTACGGTATTGATTATTGATGCTTACGTGAAAGTCACTCATTATGCTCAATTATTACTTCTACGATAATTCTTGCGTCATCATCTCTCTTATATTATTGATTCAATTATTGTCACAATTATCATCACATATAATATGTTATATTATTAATTGAGACGACAAGTTATAAATGATTAATAATTGTTGAAAGATTAAAAAATGTGTTGATTAAAAATAAAATAATTTGTGGTAATATTTATTCATCCTTAATGTATATAAAGAGTACATTATGAGGCGTTTGTGGTAAGTTTGATTATTTTATGGGGGCCCATATGTCATTATCTAAGAGTCTCTTAAATCGATAGTAATTACCTTTGTGAATAGTAATTACCTTACGTCGATAGTATTTACCTTCGTCGATAGTAATTACCTTTGTGAATAGTAATTACCTTCGTCGATAGTATTTACCTTCGTCGATAGTATTTACCTTCGTCGATAGTATTTACCTTCGTCGATAGTAATTACCTTTGTGAATAGTAATTACCTTCGTCATAGTATTTACCTTCGTCGATAGTAATTACCTTCGTCGATAGTAATTACCTTCGTCGATAGTAATTACCCTTGTGAATAGTAATTACCTTCGTCGATAGTAATTACCTTTACGGACGTCAAACCACTTGCTGTTTTCACATTATAGGCGCCGAACCACTTGCCGTTTCACATTACAAAAGCGCCAAACCACTTGTCGTTTCACATTACGGTGATCGAACCACTTGTCGTTTAACATTACGGCGATCGAACCACTTTTTTTTTCACATCACCACGATCGTCGAGCCACTTGCCTTTTCACATGGTAGGTCTTTAAGCTAGAAATCTTCTATAAATAGAGGCCTAGTGCTTCATTATTTTTCACGAATTCACTTGAAACTCTGAGAGAGAAACTATAGAGAGAAAGAAGAAAAGTATTCTGCTACTTCACCTTGCCATATTCAATTCTTCTAAGGTAGGGAATATTATTTGTTGTACTTCGTAAGGGTGTTATTCTTTCTTATTCATGAAGAAGGCTGTTGTTATTCCATTGCTTATTATTACATTTGGAATAACTTTTGTAAAAGTGGTATACCTATACATAACTTTGTGTCATACGGCATACCTATACTTGGTGAAATCATTATATTATTCCATTCTTATTTATTACATTGGAATAACTTTGTATACGCGAATCCCCTATACTTGGTGATCTCCTTACATTATTCCATTCTTTATTATTCATTGGAATATCACATCATGTGTTTTACACCTTGACTGGTTCCATTGTTTATTATTCCGCATTTATTATTACATTTGGAATATCACATGCGTGTGTTTTACACCGGACTGGTTCCATTGTTTATTATTCAAGCATTTATTATTACATTGGATCATCCTATCGATTGTGAATTTCACGACTTTGGTTCCGTTATTATTATTACATTGGAATAACTTTTATACATCAAGTATCGCATGCATGGTGATTTCTTTTGTTATTCCATTCTTTATTATACCCAGTTGGTTAAATCTTTGACTTCTATACTCCATGAAATTAGTGGAATATCCTTGATATTTGCGCTTCATCCAAAGATATCTTTTCATGGAAATATTCTTCGATCATTCTTGAATTTTACTCTACAAAAAAAGTATCATTTTGACAATTTGGGCGTTAATAATTCTGGATAAAATAATTCTTGAACTTGTTTTATTGAATTATTATGTCATTGTCATCATCCTCATGTTATATTATGTTATCTTGACGCACGTGTATAGATGAACTTAGTATGATTATGACCGAGGGATCATTCGGTATAATCATGGCTTGTTATAAATGATGTGATAAAAGTCCTCGGTGGCACATGTAATGCGTTGATGGATAGTTTTTGGTATGATTATGACCGGGGTGATTCAAGATAGTCATGACCATTGATAATTTGATGAATATCCTTGGTAGTAGTCTGAGTGCGGGGTGATTCGATGATGTGGATTATTTATTAAAGCTGAGTCTCAGCTATAACAGTGATGAAAAACCTTTTAAAACCTAAAAGATTGTAGACTTTATTCTCTACTTGACTCTTTTAATGGATTGCTTATTCCGATGCAGTTAAACTTGTTGTCTATTGTATTTTATCAGTTTAACACTGTTGAAGGCTAATGATAAATTATTCTGCATTATCTTAGTCATAATATTTCTTACTGGGCTAGTTGAGCTCACCCTTTCTTTCACTGTTCTCTTCAGGAAATGAGAACATAGCTGGGACGAGTCGGGGAACGGAGTAATGGTCCAGAGGATAGCATTAGTAGTGTGACGCCCCCAAAATAGGTATACATCACCCATTCTGAGTTGTCAATACATGGTACAGAAACAACTACAACTTTATTATTACAACAGTAAAACTGTGAGTTTGAATACAAATATTATCTTCTAGACAATATCTATACTCAAATAAATCCTCATCACATTTATTGATACATTATTTTACAAAAATGGTGAGGACTACTAAACAATTCTTTCTAAAATCTTCATTCCATACCCCGACTCGTACTCGCTATATTCTCGCCTCCCCGAGAAGAAAAAATGGAACAAAAGGAAAAGGGTGAGCTCAACTAGCCCAGTAAAGAATATTATGACTAAGATAATATACAACAAATTACCGTTAGTCTTCAACAGGGAAAAATCTAATAGAATACAATAGACAACAAATTTTAAATCAATATTCGCAGTGGAAATAATAATTCTTTAGAAGAGTTAAGTAGAGAATGCAAACTACTATCTTCATGTATGAATTTAAAAGTTCATCGCTCTATCTTTTATACACAACAACATCAATCAATATACATCTGAAATCAAATATTCATCATTGCACTTTGTGCCAAAGATATTCATCGATTAATCATGTATTAAATCTAAACACTGTTCATCTTTGCACTACTACGAAGATATTTTTCAGAAATCATTCATCTTTGCACTACAGGCCAAAGATATTCAATAATATCATCATTTAAGGCCGAGGGATGAGGATGATGAAAATATTTTAAAGAAACGAATCCAAAGAAACAAAATGACAAGGATTAAGGATTAAGGATTCGTACTTTGTTTTATCCATGTTCAAAAAATACCTCAAAAATAATCATAGTGGTGTAAAATTCAAGAATGATCAAAACATGGATACAATCAAAGCTAGTATCCGAATAGATATTTTGGACAAAAGAAGAAATTTTATTTTTCTTGAATAGTGTCAGATATCGTGAATAGTCTTGTATACATGAATAAGAACTCAAACACCAAAAGATAGAAATTCCACAAAAAAATATCTTCACGCTTAATGAATAGTACTTCGTGAATAGTAACTCGTGAATAAGAACTCGTGAATAATAAACTCATGAATAAGTAACCCAGACATGAAAAAGTTCCAAATTTGATAAAAAGTTCCAACCAATTTTTTAGCATAATGATATTGAAGAAATAATATCATTTGAGAAAAAATAACATCCCTTACCTCGAAAGATTAGTACTTCTAAATTTGGAATCTAATGTATAGTCTTTGAAGGAACTTACTGCCGCCTAACAATACTCAAAGTATACTCACAAGAATATGCTCAATATATCGAGAGAGAAATAGAGAGAAACTTCAGTTTCTGTTGTGATTTTCAATTCTAACCTAAACACCCTATTTATAGGAAAATGCTTAGACACCAAAGCCAGAAAATTGAATATAATATTAATATATTTTTCACATTTTCTTTAGCCCACCTTAGACAACTGATCTCAGCCCATTTGAATCACATGTGAGGCCAACTTAGTTGCAAAAAACGTTTTTCTCAAAATAATTAACTAAAACTCCCAAAAATTAATTATTTCGGAACTTTGGAACTTCAATAATTCATAATAAATAGCCCTTTTATCAGAAAATTCAAATCTCGCGTATTTTTATAGGAAATTCAATTCTCTACAACTTTGCAGAAGAAAGTTTTTTCAAATTCCAAATGTAAATTGGCCAAAAATCCACAAACAGACGATTTTACGGTATAATCAAATTTCTACTAATAATTGTGTCCACCAACACACAAAACATGTGTTAAACATTTAATGCCACAAAAATACTCTTCCTCCTCATATGCTCATATATCCCACATTCATTGTAAAAATATCATCGTTAATATATTATTAAAATAATATATTTAAATGAATTATTTTATCGAGAAAAGATAAAATATTAATTTTCAACAATTGTCACATTAAAAATTTTCTCCATCTATATCCTCATAAAATCAATATTTTCCTCATCATATAAATCAATAATTAATTATTCATAAATAATATTACGAGAATCACATTATTGATGACGAGCGCTCCTGGATAGAGGGGCTTTCCAATAAGGATCTCTCCTTACTGGCGCGCAATTAGATGACCAAACCTCTCCTTAGACAGAACTTTCTAGACATTGTCAATAATGTTATCTTATAATATTATTCAGATAATATGAATTATTGCTCCGATAATGGAAAATACGGTGTAATGACAATTATTGAAACAACATCAATATAAAATGTCAACGTAGCAATTATTGAATCAATAAAATAAAATACTGAACAGTAATTACTGTAACCATTATTGAGTAGTACCTTCAATAATTGGTGCAATACTGCGTGTCTCTTTTTGTGCAACGCCAGTATTCTTCGTGTTTTAACCACCGGTATTCCAACGGTGTTAATCAGTAATAACTACGCCGTTATTTTTAAACAACTTATATTTGTCGTTTTCTTCATCCAATCACTTTTCCGTTATTATAGGGCCCACACATGTACATACTGCCGTCGCGACGAATATTCCCCGACGATCTGAATATTCTTCGACAACAATGAAATATTTTATAACCACTTGCTTATTTTGAAATATTTGCGTATTTTACCCCTAACTATCCACATTAATCAAATCAACCATTACTATTTCAAAATAATAAATAGAAAATTAAATTTCATTAATAATAAGTTGGGGTCTTACAACCTCCCTCCTTATGAAATTTCGTCCCTCGAAATTGGCGTGTCGATACTGGGTGTTTCAAAAGGTGAGGATACCTCGCTTTCATTTCCGCTTTCCAATTCCGGGTCATTTCCTCTATAGCATGATTCCTCCACAAAACTTTAACTTGTGGTATGACCTTTCTTGCGTAGGACATGCTCCTTCCTATCCAAGATCTTGGACAGTACCTCCTCATACGTTAAGTCTTGGCTATCTCGTCCGGTTCTAACTTCTATAACGTGGTTCGGGTCTTTCACATATTTACTGAAGTATAGATATGTGAAACACATTATGAACACGAGACATACTCGGAGAGGTAACGCGAGTCTATAGGCTACATTTCCTACTTTCGGTCAAGAATTTGAAATGGACCAATAAATCGTGGATTGAGCTTTCCTCTCTTCCCAAATCTTGTAACTCCTTCCATGGAGCAACTTCGCAACAATACATGATCCCCACACTAAATTCCATGTCCTTTCGATGAAGATCCGCATAACTCTTTTGTCGATCTTGTGCCGCTTTGTATCGTTGTCGAATCATTTGGATCTTTTAAAGAGTCATACGTACTGACTCGGGTCCCAACAAAGTTGCTTCACCCACCTCGTCCCAACATACTTTGAGAGTGACACTTTCGCCCATATAATGCTTCAAATGGAGCCACACCTATACTTGCTCGATAACCTGTTGTTGTAGGAGAATTCCACCAATGGTAAATACTTATCCCAACCGCCTTTGAAGTCTAGGACACGAGTCTTAATAAATCTTCAAGAGTTTGAATAGTCCTTTCTCGATTGTCCGTCCGCTTTGAGGATGGTATGCCGAATCGAATCGTAAATCTGTGCCCATAGCTTTTTTGCAAGCTAACCCAAAATCTTGAAGTGAATATTGGGTCACGATCCGAAACTATGGATACTGAGCATGCCATGCAACCTCACAATCTCATTCACGTCATATACTAGCAAGACGTTCAAGTGAATAAGTCTCCGTGTCGGCAAGAAATGAAAGCGAGACTTGGTTAATCTATCAACAATAACCCAAATAGCATTGATGCTCGAGAAACCGTAGGAAGACCCATAACGAAATCCATGGTAATGTGTTCCCACTTCCATTTCGAATCTCAAGTGGTTGCAACGGACCCTTAGGTACCGGATGCTCCGCCTTTACACGCCGACAAGTTAAACACATTGAGATAAACTTTGCAATCTCTCTCTTCATATTGTTCCACCAAAATGTATGTCAAGATCACGATACATTTTAGTACTTCCGTGATGGATTGCAAATGGTGTATTGTGTGCCTCCATCATAATCTTGTACTTCAAATCGAGTTGTTAGGAACACAAAGTCTAGAGTGGACTCAAGTATTCCTTCTTCATCAATTCTCGCCCTAATAGCTCCTTCTTGTACTTTCTTCTTCATACGCATCGCCTCGGGTCGGTGGGCTTGAGCAACCTTAACTTTTTCTATTAAAGTTGGCTCTACGCGATACTTGACATCATCGCACTCGTTCCTCGCATATGATCTTCTACTCAACGCGTCGGCTACCACGCTCGCTTTTCGGGATGGTATTGAATAGTGTGGTCGTAGTCTTTTAATAGCTCGAGCCAACGTCATTTGCCGCGTATGTTGAGTTCTTTTTGAGTGAAGAAATATTTAAGGCTTTTATGGTGCGAATATATCTCCACTTTCTCCCATATAGATAGTGCCTCCATATCTTTTATCGCGAAAACGATCACGCCGCTAACTCTAGATCATGAGTAGGATAATTCCTCTCATACTCTTTAAGTTGTCATGAGGCATAAAGCTATGACTTTCCCATGTTGCATGAGAACACATCCTAACCCTTTGCACAAGCATCGTTGTAGATAACAAATCCATCCGAACCGGATGGTATTGTTAGAAACAGTCTTAAAATAAGTCTCCTCTTAAGCTCTTGGAAACTTTCTCGCATTCTTCGCTCCAAACGAATTTTGTATCCTTCCGAGTTAGTTTGAGTTAATGGAGTAGCGATTCGAGAAAACCCTTCCACGAATCTCCGATAATAACCAAATAAGCCCAAAAAGCTACGTACTTCATCCACCGACTTGGTTGCTCCCAACTTTGTATTGCTTCAATCTTGGCACGGATCAACAGATACTCCATGTTTCGACACCACGTGCCCAAGGAATGCTACTTCCTCGGCCGAACTCGCATTTCTTCAATTTGGCATATAGTTTGTTTCCACGAAGCCTTTGGAGTACCAACTTCAAATGGTGCTCATGATCTTCACGACTTTTGGAATATATAAGGATGTCATCAATAAAGACAACAACGAATCGATCCAAATATTCCTTGAATACTCGGTTCATCATATCCATGAAAGCCGCAGAGCATTAGTCAATCCGAAAGACATGACTAAGAATTCATAATGCCCATACCGAGTTACGAAGGCGGTCTTTGGGTATCCTCGGTTCTAATCTTCAAATGATGATATCCGAGCGAAGATCGATTTTGAAAAGAATTGTGCCCCTTGCAATCGGTCAAACAAGTCATCAATACGAGGTAGAGGATACCTATTCTTGATGGTGACATGGTTCAATTCCCGATAGTCAATACAAAGTCGCATACTCCCGTCTTTCTTCTTTACAAATAAAACAGGAGCACCCCAAGGAGATGTACTTGGGACGAATGAAACCGATGTCCAACAATTCACGTAGTTGGACCTTTAACTCTGAAGTTCAATAGGAGCCATTCGATATGGGGTTTTAGAAATGGGCTTTGTACCGTGTTCAAGATCAATAAAGAATTCAACTTCACGTTACGGGGTAGGCCGGAAGTTCTTCTTGAAATACGTCGGGAAAGTCAATAACAACAGAATATTATTCAAATTTGACGTGTCTTTATTCAAATCCATAACATGGGCTAAGAAAGCTTGACATCCATTTTTCAATAAACGAATAGCTTTATGATTAGATATGATGGTGATTGATTTTAATGGTTTAGTTGCTTGAATTAAATAACAACAGTTGGTTAGAATATGAAAACTAACAACCTTACGAAAAAGCAATCAATTTTGGCATAATGAGTAGTTAACCAATCAATCCCTAAAATCACATCAAAAGCAAGTATCTTTAAAGAGATAAGGTCAACAGGTAAGGTAATGGTGCCAACTTGAATCAAACAAGATTTATAAGCGATGGATGTGATGAAAGTTTCTCCTAACGGAGTTTCCACAGAGATAGTCAAAGTCTAATTTATCCTGAGTCATGTTTAAATGTTGAGCACAAGCGCGAGAGATAAATGAATGGGTAGCACCCAGATCAAGTAAGGTATAAACTTCGCAAGAATTTATAAATAGCTTACCCGTGATCACCTCGTTTAGGCTCCTCGCATTATGACCCGATCACAACAAACGCTTCTTCCCGGAATCGTTGACTTTGACTTTTCTTCTCGAGACAGATCTTTTGAGTCACCATCCCCACCGAACTAGGTTTCATTCTCTCTGCATAATCTCGGCGATATGTCCTTCCTTTCCACAATTATAGCATACCTTGAACTGTTGTGGACAATTTGGTGATATGTCCCTCTTTCCGCATTTATAGCATATGACCGGTGGTCGTTCTCCTCCCCTTAGAACCGATTCTTCTTGCAGACCTTTGTCGTCTTCACATAGTCATTGTTAAATCTCCTCTTTTTAAAATCTCCTCCCGACTCGCTTCTTCTATTTTCATGGCCATGATTACCACCGAGTGGTTACCATTTTGTCCGTCTGTTTCTTTCTCCATTTGGTTATCATTATTCATTGGCTGATCGCTATCTCGATGCGATCCTCGGTTGTGGTCCTCAATTGACCGTACTCGCTATCTCGCTTCTAATAATTGAGCCTTTATTACAACATCCGAATAGAGAGAAGGTTTATGAGAAATGAGATCTCGACGTATCTTAGGGTTTCAAACCTCTAAGAAACATCCGTGTCATACGTTCCTCATTCTCCACCAAATGAGGTGCAAACCTGGATAACTCGCAAACTTTGCCTCGTCTTTGAGACACCGCCATGTTGTTTTTGCTTTAATCGATGAACTCCACTTCCTTCATAATGACGAACACTTTCGGAAAGTATTTGTCATTAAATAGTTTCTCAAATGTTTCCCAGACATACTCTTGAGTCTTGCCGGATGGAGTACGCTTCACGACTCCCACCAATGTCTCGCCTCACCACGGAACATAAAGGTGGCGAATGGAACCTTCATTCTCTCCGCGGTCCCAAGACATCGAATATCTTGGTAATTTGTTTGACCCGTGTTTCCGCCATGATCGGATCCGCTTTCCCTTAAATTCGTGGTCCCAACTCTTTGAATCGCATTGTGACAACCCGTGAATTGCTATCATTTCCTCCTCATATTTTGAACACGAGTCTCCTCGTCGATTTTGCATGAACTGCAAAAAGCTTCTAAACATCCCTCATTCATCATCTGCTTTCCGGTGGTGTTGTTCACAGGAGGAACATTGCCACTGTTGCACGTTCTCTTCGTTGGTGAGTACTGAGCGTCTCCACGGTCTCATTTCCATTGTTAATATTCTCGATCGACATTCTCAAATCATCGTAATAAAACAAGGGTTAATTAAGGAAATCAATATATCACATAATATCCTTATATATTGACCAAAAAAAATAAGCTTAGGTAGGACACACTAAAGCGAAGGATTTACTCGTCTCTCCCTCCTAGTTCTATTCCCGATCTCCGCCAGATCATATCCCTAAGCTCGATACCAACCGCGACGCCCCCAAAATAGGTATACATCACCCATTCGAGTTGTCAATACATGGTGCGAAAACAACTACAACTTTATTATTACAACAAGAAAAGCGTGAGTTTGAATACAAATATTATCTTCAGACAATATCTATACTCAAATAAATCCTCATCACATTTATTGATACATTATTTTACAAAAATGGTGAGGACTACTAAACAATTCTTTCTAAAATCTTCATTCCATACCCCTACTTGCACTCGCTTATATTCTCGCCTCCACGAGAAGAAAAATGGAACAAAAAGGAAAAGGGTGAGCTCAACTAGCCCAAGAAAGAATATTATGACTAAGATAATATACAACAAATTACCGTTAGTCTTCAACAGAAAAATCTAATAGAATACAATAGACAACAAATTTTAAATCAATATTACATGATGAAATAATAATTCATTAGAAGAGTTAAGTAGAGAATGCAAACTACTATCTTCTATGTATGAATTTAAAAGTTCATCGGCCTATCTTTTATCCCTCAGTAACATCAATCAATATACATCCGGAATCAAATATTCATCTTTTTACTACAGGGCCAAAGATATTCATCGATTAGTCATGTTCATCTAAACACTGTTCATCTTTGCACTACTGACCAAAGATATTCTTCAAAAATCATTCATCTTTGCACTACAGGGCAAAGATATTCAATAATATCATCATTTAAGGCCGAGGATGATGAAAATTTTTTTTAAAGAAACGAATCCAAAGAAAACAAAATGACAAGGATTAAGGATTAAGTACTTTGTTTTATCCATGTTCAAAAAAATACCTCAAAAATAATCATAGTGGTGTAAAATTCAAGAATGATCAAAACATGGATACAATCAAAGCTAGTATCCGAATAGATATTTTGGACAAAAGAAGAAATTTTATTTTTCTATTGAATAGTCTTAGATATCGTGAATAGTCTTGAGTATCGTGAATAAGTAACCGACACCAAAAGATAGAAATTCCACAAAAAAACATCTTCACGCTTCATGAATAGTACTGAATAGTAACTCGTGAATAAGTAACTCGTGAATAAGAACTCATGAATAGTAACTCGTGAATAGTAACTCATGAATAGTAACCCCGACATGAAAAAGTTCCAAATTTGATAAAAGTTCCAACCAATATTTCAAAGATAATGATATTGAAGAAATAATATCATTTGAGAAGAAAATAACATCCTTACTTGAAAGATTAAGTACTTCTAATTTGGAATACTGGGTATAGTCTTTGAAGGAACTTTGCACTGCCTAACAATACTCAAAGTATACTCACAAGAATACGCTCAATATATCGAGAGAAAATAGAGAGAAACTTCGGTTTACATTGTGATTTTCAATTCTAACCTAAGCACCTATTTATAGGAAAATGCTTAGAACACCAAAGCAGAAAATTTGAATATAATATTAATATATTTTCACATTTTCTTTAGCCCACCTTAGACAACTGATCTCAAATTATTTGAATCACATGTGAGGCCAACTTAGTTGCAAAAACATTTTTCTCAAAATAATTAACTAAAACTCCCAAAAATTAATTATTTGAACTTGAACTTCAATAATTCATAATAAATAGCCCTTTTATCGTAAAATTCAAATCTCATGAGAGTTTTATAGGAAATTCAATTCTCTACAACTTTGCGGAAGAAAGTTTTTCAAATTCCAAATGAAATTGACCGAAATCCACAAACAGGCAATTTTACACAAGCTATAATCAAATTTCGGTTAATAATTGTGTCCACCAACACACAAAACATGTTAAAACATTTAATGCCACAAAAATACTCTTCCTCCTCATATACTCATATATCCCACATTCATTGTAAAAATATCATCGTTAATATATTATTAAAATAATATATTTAAATGAATTATTTTATCAGAAAAAGATAAAATATTAATTTTCAACAATTGTCACATTAAAAATTTTCTCCATCTATATCCTCATAAAATCAATATTTTCCTCATCATATAAATCAATAATTAATTATTCATAAATAATATTACAGAATCACATTATTGACAACCAGGCAGTTCCTAGGATAGAGGGGGCTTTCCAATAAGGATCTCTCCTTACTGGCGCGCAATTAGATGACCAAACCTCTCCTTAGACAGAACTTTCTAGACATTGTCAATAATGTTATCTTATAATATTATTCAGATAATATGAATTATTGCTCCGATAATGGAAAATACGGTGTAATGACAATTATTGAAACAACAGCAATATAAAATGTCAACGTAGCAATTATTGAATCAATAAAATAAAATAATGAACAGTAATTACTGTAACCAT
Source organism: Panax quinquefolius (assembly GCA_020205615.1). Lineage (NCBI taxonomy): Eukaryota > Viridiplantae > Streptophyta > Magnoliopsida > Apiales > Araliaceae > Panax > Panax quinquefolius. The sequence continues at coordinate 836,946 of CM035164.1, read as the reverse complement.
TATTGAGTAGTGCCTTCAATAATTGGTGCAATACTGTGTGCCTTCAGCAACAACAACGCCAGACATCGTGTTTTAACCACCCGGTATTCCAACAAGATAATTGGTAACAACTACGCCGTTATTTTTAAACAACTTATATTTGTCGTTTTCTTCATCCAATCGCTTTCCGTTATAGGGCCCACACATGGCTGCGCCGTCGTACGAATATTCCCCGACAGTACGAATATTCTCCGACAACAATGAATATTTTATAACCACTTGCTTATTTTGAAATATTTGCGTATTTTACCCCTAACTATCCACATTAATCAAATCAACCCTTAATATTTCAAAATAATAAATAGAGAAAATTAAATTTCATTAATAATAAGTTGGGGTCTTACAAGTACTCCTCACTATTCTGTGAAATAGTGTGATAATAGTAGTAATGAGGACTCCTTTTGAGTTTGTATAATATCTAGTAGACAATATTTGTATTCAAACTCACGCTTAAGTCGTATTGCATACACTTACAGCTTATATTAGTAAGTTGTATTTGAATTTATGTACCATGTAAGTGGCGACCCAAGATGGGTGACGATATCTTAAACTTTAGGGGCGTCACATGGGACGAGTCGAGGACAAGGAATAGAACGGTATTCTGAGTAATGGTCCGGAGGATAGCATTAGTAGTCCTCACTATTCGTGAAATAGTGTGATAATAATTGTAATGAGGACTCTCTTTTGAGTTTGTATAATCTCTAGTAGACAATAATTGTATTCAAACTCACAGTTTATGTTTTGTCGTATTATTATACGCGACATTGTATTAGTAAGTTGTATTTGAATTACGTACCATGTCAAGCGACCCAAGATGGGTGATGTATACCTAATTTTGGGGCGTCTATAATGCCATTGTCTGAATATTCCTGTTAAAACGAATATTCCCCACCAATCGAATATTATATAACAACTTGCGTACTTTGCAAAATTTATAAATAATACCCACAATTATAACATTATATCAATTTCATTCCATAATATTAAAAAATGATATTTATAGAAAATTCATCTTTATTTATAAAAGTTGGGGTCTTACAACCTCCCCTTCTTATGAAATTTCGCCCTCGAAATTAGGGTACGTACCTGGTATGTCGAAGAGGTAAGGATACCTTGATTTCATTTCAGATTCTAACTCCAAAGTCATTTCCTCAACATCGTGGTTTCTCCACAAAACTTTGACTGAAGGTTTAACCTTGGAGCGTAGAATATGTTCCTTCTTATCCAAGATTTGAACAGGAACTTCTTCATACGTCAAATCTTCCGCTATTTCGTCTGGTTCTAACTCAATAATGTGGTTCGGGTCTTCCACATATTTACGTAACATGGATATGTGAAAAACGTTATGAACACGAGACATAATTGGCGGTAAAGCGAGTCTATAGGCCACAGTTCCTATTCGATCGAGGATTAAAAATGGGCCAATAAATCGAGGATTGAGCTTTCCTCTCTTTCCAAATCTCGTAACTCCTTTCCATGGAGCAACACGTAACAACACATGATCTCCTATATCGAATTCCACGTCCTTTCGATGAAGATCAGCATAACTCTTTTGTCGATCTTGTGAGGTCTTTATACGTTGTCGGATTGTTTGAATCTTTTTCGTAGTCATACGTACCAACTCCGGTCCCAACAACGTTGCTTCACCCACCTCATCCCAGTATACTGGAGAACGACACTTTCTTCCATATAACGCCTCGAATGGAGCCATGCCAATACTTGATTGATAACTGTTATTGTAAGAAAACTCCACCAATGGTAATAACTTGTCCCAACTTCCCTTGAAGTCTAGGACAAAGAGTCTTAATAAATCTTCAAGAGTTTGAATAATCCTCTCTGATTGTCCGTCCGTCTGAGGATGATATGCCGAACTAAATCGTAAATCCGTGCCCATAGCTTTTTGTAAACTAACCCAAAATCGTGAAGTGAATCTTGGGTCTTAATCAGAAACTATGGATACTGGCATACCATGTAGTCTTACAATCTCATTTATGTACATACGAGCAAGACGTTCAAGTGTATAAGTTTTTTGTATTGGTAAGAAATGAGCAGATTTGGTCAATCTATCAACAATGACCCAAATTGCATCAATGCCTTGAGAAACCTTGGGAAGACCAGTAACGAAATCCATGGTAACGTGCTCCTACTTCAATTCTGGAATTTTAAGTGGTTGCAATGGACCTTTTGGTACTTGATGCTCCGCCTTGACTCGTTGACACGTTAGACACCTTGAGATAAACAGCGTTATCTCTCTCTTCATATTGCCCCACCAAAATGTATGTCGAAGATCATGATACAATTTGGTACTCCCAAGATTGATTGCAAATGGTGTGTTATGCGTCTCCATCATGATTTTATACTTTAAATCAGGGTCGTTAGGAACACAAAGTCTGGAGTTGACTCGAAGTATTCCTTCTTCATCGATTCTTGCTTCCGGCATAGCACCTTCTTGCACTTTCTTCCTCATACGCATCAACTCCAGGTCTGTAGCTTGAGTAGCTTTAACTTTATCAATTAAAGTCGGTTCTACTCGTATAGTCGCCATCATCACATGGGTCCTTGGAGTCTTTAATTCTATCTCCATCCTTTGCAAGTCACACTAAATGGGCCTTTGCGTTGACAATATCGCATTCGCACTTGCATATGATCTACTACTCAATGCGTCAGCTACCACGTTCGTTTTTCCAGGATGGTATTGGATGGTATGATCATAATCTTTCAACAGTTCAAGCTAACGTCGTTGTCGCATGTTGAGTTCCTTTTGAGTGAAGAAATATTTGTGGCTTTTATGATCCGTAAAGATCTCCACTTTCTCCCCATACAAGTAATGCCTCCAAATCTTTAGTGCGAAGACAACAGCTGCCAACTCTAGATCATGAGTAAGATAATTTCTCTCATATTCTTTGAGTTATCGTGAGGCATAGGCTATGACTTTCCCATGTTGCATGAGAACACATCATAACCCTTTGCACAAGCATCATCAGATGACAAATCCTCCAACCGGATGGTATTGTCGAAACAATTATTGAAATTAGTCTCCTCTTGAGTTCTTGAAAACTCTTCTCACATTCCTCGCTCCAACCGAACTTTGTATCTTTCTCGAGTCACCGAGTTAATGGAGTAAATGATTCGAGAAAACCTTTCTACGAATCTCCGATAATAACCAATTAAGCCGAGAAAATCTACGTGACTTTTGATCATCGATTTAGGTTGCTCCCAACTTTGAATAGCTTCAATCTTTCTTTGGGTCAACAGATATTCCATGACTTGATACCACGTGCCAAAGGAATGCTACTTCCTCGAAGCCGAACTCGCATTTCTTCAACTTGGCATAAAGCTTGTATTCACGAAGCTTTTGGAGTATCAGCCTCAAGTGTTGCTCATGATCTTCACTGCCTTTGGAATAAATAAGGATGTCATCAATAAAAACGACCACAAAGTGATCCAAATATTACTTGAATACTCGGTTCATCATATCCATGAAGGCAGCAGGAGCATTAGTCAATCCAAAGGACATGACTAGGAATTCATAATGCCCGTACCGAGTTCTGAAAGCCATCTTTGGAATGTCATTAGTTCTAATCTTCAATTGGTGATATCCGGAACGAAGATCAATCTTTGAAAAGAATTTGGCTCCTTGTAACTGGTCAAACAGGTCATCAATACGTGGAAATGGGTACCTATTTTTGATGGTGACATGATTCAGCTCCCGATAATCAATACAAAGTCGCATACTCCTATCTTTCATCTTCACGAATAGAACAGGAGCACCCCAAGGAGAAGTACTAGGACGAATAAAGCCAATGTCTAACAATTCCTCGCAGTTGAGTCTTTAACTCCACGAAGTTCAATAGAGCCATTCGATATGGGCTTTAGAAATGGGTTTTGTCTTCTGGGTTCAAGGTCGATACAAAATTCAATTTCACGCCTGGGGTAGGCCAGAAGTTCTTCAGGGAATACGTCAGGAAATTCATTAACAATAGAAATATTATTCAAAACTGACGTATTTTTGTTTAGATCCGTGACATGAGCTAAGAAAGCTTGACATCCGTTTTTCAATAAACGAATAGCTTTATGGCTTGAGATGACAGTGATTGATTTTAATGGTTTGGTTTCTTGAATTCGCATAATAGGTTGGTTAAGAATATGAAAGCTAACAACCTTACGAAAATAATCAATTTTTGCATGATGAGTAGTTAACCAATCAATCCCTAGAATCACATCAAATGTAAGTATTTTTAATGAAATAAGATCGACAGGTAATGTAAGGGTACCAATTTGAACCAAACAAGACTTATAAACAGTGGATGTAATGAAGGTTTCTCCCAACGGAGTTTCCACAGATAAGTCAAAGTCTAATTTCTCCGGAGTCAAATTTAATCGTTGAGCGCAAGTAGGAGAAATAAAAGAATGGGTAGAACCCAGATCAAATAAGGTATAGACTTTGCTAGAGTTTATGATAAGCTTACCCGTGATGACCTCATTCGGGTTCTTTGCTTTCTAGGAGGTCACAACAAACGCCTCCCTTGCACCACCAAATTTTGACTTTTTCGGGACTACCTTTGGTGCCTCCATCCTAAATTTGAACTTGTCTTCGTGAACGACAAAATCGGGCTAGGTGACCTTCTCTTCCACAATTATAACATGCTTTGGATGGCATCGCGCAGCTTGACCGATATGTCCCTCCCTCCGCATTTGAAGCATATGATGGGTGGTCGTTCTCCTTCCTTAACCACGATTCTTTGGTCTTGGCGACGCCTTTCCATCATTGTTGAATCTCCTTTTCTTGAAATGTCCATTTTTACCGCTCTTGCCATAATTACCACCAAGTGGTTACCATTTCGGCATGTTGATTCCTCCACGCTTTGTTGTCACCGCTTTAGATGACCGATACCACTAGTATTTTCATCTCTTGCCGCTTTTTCTCTTGGTTGCGTTAACTCGTTACCACGCCCAATAACTAAGCCCTATTTACAACATCCGAGTACAAACACGCTTTATGAAATAAGATATTGACGTATCTCGGTTTTCAAACCTCTTAAAAATATTCGCGTCATTCGCTCCTCATTATCGACCAAATGGGATGCAAACCGGGATAACTCCTTAAATTTAGCCTCGTATTGCGACACGGTCATATTGTTTTGTTCTAATTTGATAAACTCCACTTCTTTCATGTGACGAATACTCTCGGAAAGTACTTATCGTTGAATAGCTCTTGGAACTTCTCCCAAGACATCTTGAGTCGCGCCAGTCGAGTACGCTTTTTTCTGATTCCCACCAAGAATCCGCCTCTTCACGCAATATGAAGGTGGCGAAGGAACCTTTTGCTCTCGGAGCATCCCAAGACATCAAATATCTTGGTGATCTACTTTATCCATGCTTCCGCCTTAAAGTGGTTTTGGCTCTCCAATAAACTCCGGTGGTCCCAGCTCCTTGAACTATTTAGCGGTGACCATCAGAGAGTTTCCAAGATTTCCACCTATATTTTGGGCCAGAGCCAGCTTCTTTCTTTGTTGCATGAATTGCATAAAGCCTCCGAACATTCCATCATTCATCATTTGGTCGGTGTTGTTGTTTGCACGAGGAATGTCGCCTTCACGATGCACATTATCCTCGATTATTGATCCGTGGAGACTCAACGGTCTCCTGTGCTCCATTACTATTCTCAACATTCTCGGATGTCATTTTCAAATACTGCCACAAAACAAAGGTTAATTAACATATAACATATTATCCCTATACTTTGACCGACAAATTAAATACCAAATAAACTTAGGTAGGTCATACTAATGAAGGAATTCCCTGCCTCCCTCCTAGTTCTAGTCTCACATCTTAGCCAGGGATCATATCCCTAAGCTTTGATACCAACTGTGACGCCCCCAAAATAGGTATACATCACCTATTCTGAGTCGCCAAATACATGGTACAGAACATAAATACAATCTTAATTATACAACAAGAGAGCTGTGAGTTTAAATACAAATACTATCTTCTAGACAATATTCACTCTCAGAATTAGTCTTCATTACATTTATTATCACACTATTTAACAGAATAGTGAGGACTACTAGCTAATACAATCATTCAGACCATCACTTCGTTCCCCGACTCGACCCAGCTACGTTCTCATTTCCTGAAGAGAACAGTGAAAGAAAGGGTGAACTCAACTAGCCCAATAAGAAATATTATGACTAAGATAATGCAGAATAAATTATCATTAGCCTTAAACAGTGTTAAACTGATACAATATAACAAACATCAAGTTTAACTGTAGCGGAAACAAGTAATCCATTAGAAGAGAATAAAATCTAATATCTTCTATGATTTAAAAGGTTTTTCATCACTTTTATCGTTGGGACTCAGCTTAATAAATAATACACATCATCGAATCACCCCTGCACTACGGCCAAGGATATTCTTTAATATCACAACCACAATTATCCATTAATGGTCATGATCATGCCAACAACTATCCATCAATGTACTACGGGCCAATGAGGACTTTTACCACATCATTTGTAATATTACGGTCATGATTACCGAATAATCCCTGGTCATAATCATACCAAGTCCATCTATGCACTACATGCCACAGATGACTTTCAAAAAAATATAAACATGAGGATGATGACAATGATATAAGAATTCAATAAAACAAGTTCAAGAATTAATTTATCCAGAACTAATAATGTCCAAATTGTCAACATGATATCGCTTGCTTTGAGAGTAAAATTCAAGAATGCTCGAAAGAATATTTCCATGAAAAGATCTTAGATGAAGCGCTTGAAATATCAAGGATATTCAACTAATTTCATGGAGTATAGAAGTCAAAACTTTAACCAACCGAGTATAATAAAGAATGGAATAACAAAAGAAATCACCATGTATGCGATTGTTGATGACGAGTTATTCCAATGAATACTAAATAATGGAACCAATCGGTGAAATTAGCATTGATGAGGATGTTCCAACAGTAATAATAAAGAATAGAATAACAACGAAAAATCACCATGTATGCGGTATTTCGATGTACGTGTTATTCCAACGTAATACTAATAAGGACGGAATCAGTCCGTGTAAAACGCATGAGACGGGATATTCCAACGTATACTAATAAAGATTTTAACCAGTCCCACCAGTAAAAGCATGCATGACGAGATATTCCAAGGGAATAATAAAGATTTTAATCGGTCCCACAGAACGCATGAACATGTGATATTCCAACGTAATAATAAAGACGGAATCGGTCCGATTGTAAAATGCATGTACGAATATATTCCAAATGTAATAGTAAAGACTTTTAATAGAAGAATGTCACCAACTATAGGGTAGCCCGCATATACAGGTTATTCCAACAGAATAATAAAAAATGGAATAACATAAGTTCTCTTCATAAATACAAAAGAATAACACCCCTTACAAGTATAACAAATAATATTCTCTACCTTAAGAAGAAGAGTACTGGATATATAAGTAGTGAAGTAGTAGAATACTTTCTTCTTTCTCTCTATAGTTTATCTCTCTAGAGTTTCAGTGAATTCGTAAGAAAATAATGAAGGAATGAGCTTCTATTTATAAAAAAATGGACTGCATAGTAACTAACTCATGAAGGGTCCAGATTGATTTACTTTAATCTGATGGTCCATATTTAAAGTAAAATCTTTTAAATAAAATATAATATATTCTATTTATAATCTAATAAAACGAATAACTTTATAAAATATTTAACTATCGCAGCACTATCTGAAACACTATGCATAATAAAATATAATATATTATAATTATTGTCTAATAAAATGATAACTTTATAAAAGTATTTTGTTTTATATAAAAAGATTTTACTATGCAAAATACTATGCATACACTATATACAACACTACGCATAATAGAATATAATATATTCTATTTATAAAATAACTTTATAAAAGTATTCTGCTTTTATATAAAAAGATTTTTCAGATTATTACATTATTAATACCAACAAAACCGAGTGACTTATCACGTAAGCATCAATAATTAATACTGGTGTGCTCTTATGCAACCACGCTTTTATTATCGTATTTTTAACACCGGTGTTTCGGCGAGCTAACGGTAAAAAATTCATTGTTATTTCCATAAAGTATTTTTGTCGTTTTCTCAATCCGATAATAATTCTGTTGTGGGGTCCACCAATGATTGTGCCGTTGTATGAATATTCCCTGTTAAAACGAATATTCCCCGACCAATTGAATATTATATAACAACTTGCGTACTTTGTAAAATTTATAAATATTACCCACAATTATAACATTAAATCAATTTCATTCCATAATATTCAAAAATGATATTTATAGAAAATTCATCTTTATTTATAAAAGTTGGGGTCTTACAATGTGGGTGGGACTCACACTGCCGCTACAGCCTGTAGCGGCAGGCATGTATTATAAGTTAGGGGCAGTAATGTAATTTGCAAATGGACAAAAAGGAAAAGGGACTGCCGCTACAAGCTGTAGCGGCAGGGAAAAAAGTTGACCAATCTCAGCCTTCTATTGTCCAAATCAACGATAATCAATTTGTTTACTGAATAGTGTCCATGGCAAACGTTTGCCATGGATGAATACCATATATATATATATATATATATATATATATATATATATTAAATACCACCTAACTATATGACTATTAATTAGACTTTAAAGTTTTTAGTCAACTTATTAGCTATTTTATAGATAAATTACAAATTATACTCCATGCGTCTCACGATAAAAGTTTTGATGGATTTTTCACGTATATTAAGAAGATGAATGAAATAATAAAATTGCCTATTAATTATTTTTAATGTAGGTGAGAGAGTGACTTTCTAGCTTTTCAATTCAAAATATTTTTAGCACATAAATAATTATACTTATTAAATATGGAGAGAGAATATGTGACTCCCCCAAAATAGGTATACAACACCCATTCTGAGTCGTCAAAATATATGGTACAGAAACAACTACAACTTTATTAATACAACATAAAAACTGTGAGTTTAAATACAAATATTGTCATCTAGACAATATCCACACTCAAATAAGTCCTCAAGACAATTATTGATACATTATTTTACAAAATGGTGAGGACTACAAAATGACTTCTAGAACCATCATTCCACACCCCGACTAGTACTTGCTACATTCTCGCCTCCTGAGAAGAAAAATGGAACAACAAGGAAAAGGGTGAGCTCAACTAGCCCAATAAAGAACATTATGACTAAGATAATCTAAAACAAATTATTGTTAGTCTTCAACAGGAAAAAATCTAATAGAATACAATAGACAACAAGTTTTAAATCAATATTCATGCGATTGGAAATAATAATTCATTATAAGAGTTAAGTAGAGAATGCAAACTACTATCTTCTATATATGAATTTAAAATTTCACCGCTCATCTCTTATCCTGTAACATCAATCAATATATATCCGAATCAAATATTCATCTTTGCATTACACAGCCAAAGATATTCATCAATTGGTCATGTTCATCTAAACACATGTTCATCTTTGCACTTCACGGCCAAAAATATTCAAAGAAATCATTCATCTTTTTGCTTCACGTGCCAAAGATATTCAATTATATCATCATTTAGGACTGAGGATGATGAAAAATATTTTAAAGAAAACGAATCCAGTGAAACAAAAGAATAAATATTAAGGATTCAAAAATACCTCATAAATAATCATAGTGGAGTAAAATTCAAGAATGAAGATTAAGACATAGATCCAATCAAAGATAGGAATCATAACAGACAATCTTGGACACAGAAAAGAAAATTTAATTTTTCTGTGAATAAGTCATATTAAATGAATAGTCTTCAGTATACATGTGAATAGTAACAATCACACTAAAAGATAGAAATTTCACAAAAATATCATCATGCTTCGTGAATAATACTCGTGAATAAGAACTTATGAATAATAGTAACTCGTGAATAGTAACTCATGAATAAGAACTCATGAATAGTAACTCTCAAACATGAAAAAGTTCTAAATTTGATAAAATTTCCAACCAATATTTCGGCGATAATGATATTGAAAAATAATATCATTTTCTAATAAAATAACATCCCTTACCTCAAAAAGAATAATACTTGATCGAAATACCTGGATATAGTCTTTGAAAGAACTTGCACCATATAGCAATACTTAAAGTACTAAAATACTCACAAATACGCTTCGATAGAGAGAGAGAGAGAAATCTTTAGTTTCGTGTGATTTTCAATTCTAACCCAAGCACCCTATTTATAGGAAAATGCTTATAACACCAAAGCGAAAAAATTTAATATAATATTAATATATATAATAAATCTTCTAAGCCATCCTACCAAATGATCTCAAACACCTAACACATGTCCATAAACAACAAAAAACGTTTTTCTAAATAAAAATAATTAAAACTTCCAAAATTAATTATTTTGGAACTTCAATAATTCATAATAAATAGCCTTTTATCGGAAAATTTGAATCTCGTGACTTTTTATAGGAAATTCAATTCTCTACAACTTTGCGAAGAAAGTTTTTCCAAATTCCAAATGCAAATTGGCCAAAATCCACAAACAAACAATTTTACAAAATGCTATAATCAAATTTCAATTCCAAGAAATGGGGTCCACCGACACACAAAAAAACATGTTTAATCATTTAATGCAACAAAAATACTCTTCCTCCTCATATACTCATATATCCCACATTCATTGTAAAAATATCACCATTATTATATAATATAATAAAATATTATTTTATCGTAAAAGATAAAATATCAATTTTTAACAATTGTCACTTTAAAAATTTTCTCCATTTATATCCACATAAAATCAATATTTTCCTCATCATATAAATCAATAATTAATTATTCACAAATAATATTACAGAATCACAATCTTGACAATCGGTAGCTCCCGGAAAGAGGGCTCTCCATAAAGAATTTCTCCTTCTACGCCGCAATTAGGTAACCAAACCTCTCCTTGATGTAAACTTTCTAGACATTGCCAATAATGTTTTCTAATAATATTATTCAGATAATATGAATTATTGCTTCGATAATGGAAAATACTGTAGTAGTGACAACTATTGAAACAACAATAATATAAAAAAATCAACGCAAAGAATTATTGAATCAATAAAATAAAATAATGAATGATAATTCTTGTAATAATTATTGAGTAGTGCCTTTCTTACGTAAGAATCAATAATTGGTGCAATACCGTAGTATTCTTTTTTGCAAAACGCCAGACATCGTGTTTTAACCAATTTGGTATTCCAACAGTGTTAACGATAACAACTACGCCGTTATTTATAAACAACTTATACTTGTCGTTTCCTTCATCCAATCACTTTCCGTTATGGGGCCCACAAAAGACTGCGCCGTCGTACGAATATTCCCCGACAACAATGAATATTTTATAACCACCTACTTATTTTTAAAATATTCGCGCATTTTATCCATAACTAACCACATTAATCAATTCAACCCTTACTATTTCAAAATAATAAATAGAGGAAATTCCATTTTATTAAAAAAAATTCAGGGTCATACAGAATAAGAATAAGAAAAATATGAAATATTTAATGCTACGAGTACAATAGGAAAATATGTGTAAAAATTTGGTTATTAAAGGAAAACGGACATTTAAAATGGAATTACCCAAAATAGTAGTAATAATGACTTTTATCATGAGACGAAGAGAGTATCATTTTACACTTGTGTGTGTCTTTGGGTGTATACATAAATATGTCCATATGCTAAACAAAGAGAGTACAATTTTAATATCACAACTTGTTTATTTATCGAGGGAATTTTCAGTTACTATTCATGTGAAATATAGCAACTGCAGAAAATATTTGCGGAAGTAACTATTCCATTAGTTTATCAATACCGTATCATTATTATATTTAATAGTAATTGATCACAAAATAAAATATTATTTAAAAAATTATAACATAATATTATGTTATTTTTTGGAGAAAGTGTTGCTTAAGTTTGGGTTTCTGAGTGGGGTTGGGGGTGCGTCCGGTACATATTGTACCAGACTAACGATCGGTACATGTGTTATTTTTTTTTATTTTTTTTAACCACAATTATGAGAAGAAAAAAAAAATAATAGAGCAAGTTTGAACAAAAAACTGTAAAAAATATATATATTTTTTTATTGAAAAAACACAGTAAACAGTTTACAGTGTTTTTTCAATAAAAAATATACTTTTTTTTACTGTTTTTTGTTAAAACTTGTTCTGTGACGCCCCCAAAATTAGGTATACATCACCCATCTTGGGTCGCCAGATACATGGTATAGAATTCAAATACAACTTACTAATACTGGTATGTAAGTGTATAATACGACAAAACATAAGCGTGAGTTTGAATACAATTATTATCTACTAGAGATTATACAAACTCAAAAGGAGTCCTCATTACAATTATTATCACACTATTTCACAGAATAGTGAGGACTATTAATGCTATCCTCTGGACCATCACTCTGTTCCCCGACTCGTCCCAGATATATTCTCATTTCCTGAAGAGAACAGTGAAAGAAAGGGTGAGCTCAACTAGCCCAGTAAGAAGTATTATGACTAAGATAATACAAAATAAATTATCATTAGCCTCCAACAATGTTAAACTAATAAAATACAATAGACACCAAGTTTAACTGCAGCGGAACAAGCAATCCATTAAAAGAGTCAAGTAGAGAATAGAATCTACTATATTTTATGATTTAAAAAGTTTTTCATCACTTTTATCGCTGAGACTCAGCTCAATAAATAATCCACATCATTAAATCATCCCTGCACTACAGGCCAAGGATATTCTTTAGTATCACGACCACGAATTATCCATGCACTATGGGCCAAAGATAATCGTGTTTTCATCAAAGGTCCTGATCATGCCATAAAACAATTCATCTTTGCTCCTTCGTCAAGAAGAATCCATAGCCATAATCATACCAAAAATCGTCCATCAATGCACTACGGCCAATGAGGACTTTTAATTTTCACATCATTTATAACATTACGGTCATGATTATACCGAATAATCCCTGGTCATAATCATACCAATTCTATCTATGCACTACAGGCCACAGATGACTTTCAACATAACGTAAACATGAGGATGATGACAATGATATAAGAATTCAATTAAATAAGTTCAAGAATTAATTTGTCCAGGAACCAATAACGTCCAAATTGTCAACATGATACTTCTTTGTAGAATAAAATTCAAGAATGCTCAGAAGAATATTTCCATGAAAATCTTTGGATGAAGCGCAAATATTAAGGATATTCCACTAATTTCATGGAGTATAGAAGTCAAAATTTTAATCAACTAAGTATAATACTGAATGGAATAACAAAAGATATCACCATGCATGCGGTACTTGGCGATGACAGTTATTCCAATGTAGAATAATAATAACGGAACCAGTGTCGTGAAATTCACACCGATGCAGGATGTTTCAATGTAATAATAAATGCGGAATAATAAATGATGGAACCAGTCCCACCAGATAGCAGACAGACGGATATTCTCGACGAGAATAATAAAGACGGAATAATAAAAAATGGAACCCGTGTCCTACAGATATAGCATGTATGCAGAATATTACAGATGAATAATAAAGACAGAATAATAGAAGAATGTCACCAAGTATAGGGTAGCCACAGATATCTGAGTTATTCCAATGTAACAATAATGAAATGGAATAATGTAAGTTCTCTTCTTGAATACAAAAGAATAATATCCCATCTGTAAAAATAATACTTGATATGAGAGTAGTGAAGTAGCAAAAAACTTTTCTTCTATCTCTCTATAGTCTCTCTCTATAGTTTCTCTCTCTAGAGTTCAGTGAATTCGTAAGAAAATAATGAAGGAATGAGCTTCTATTTATAGGAAAATGGAATGCATAAGAATTAATCCATGAAACGGTCCAGTTGATTTACTTTAATCGACGGTCCATATTTAAAGAAAATCTTTTAAATAAAATATAATATATTCTATTTATATAAAAAGATTTTTATTATGCAAAACACTATATCAAGCACTATGCAAAACACTAAGCATAATAAAATATAATATATTCTATTTATAGAATAACTTTAATAAAGTATTCATTTTATATAAAAAGATGTTTCTATTTTATTACGTGAATAAAACAAAACTTCTAAATCAACAATAATTGAATCAAATAATGTGAGATACTACGCAAAGAACTATTGTAGCAATAATTGAACAAAACCGAGTGACTTCTCACATAAATATCAATAATCAATACCGTAGTGCTACTACTTGTCAACGCCAGACATCGTATTCTTTTACTTTATTACCGAGTAGTTCAACAAGATCAATCTGAAAACTTCCGCCGTTATTTTCAATAAAATATTTTTGTCGTTTTCTCAATCAAATAATAATTTCGTTAGGGGGTCCACCAATAATTGTCTTGTCAGCATCGAATATTTCCTGTTTAAAACGAATATTCCCCGACCAATCGAATATAATATGACAACTTGCATACTTTGCAAAATTTATAAATATTACCCACAACTATAACATTATCTCAAATTCACACCATAATATAAAAAAAATTATTTCGAGAAAATTAATTCTTTATTCATAAAATTTGGGGTTTCACATGTTCTATTATTTTATTTTTTTTATTTTCTGATAATTGTAGTTAAAAAAACAATATCTAAGTTAATGACCAAAAGTACTTCAAAGTAAAAAGTCGAGCAAATCAATTAGCTAACTTTTCAACTAGCTAGTATGAGAGAAAAAAAAAAGATAAATTTTGATATATTGACGGCGTCAATATCTACGCGATTAACGCGAACGGTGTTAAAATTATGACATGTCAATAAAATCAGAAAAATAATGTATGATTCTTTAGCAAAGTGCTAGACAATCTTTTATGAAACTTTATAACTATATATACAATAATAAAATTATATATTTAGAATTAATTATACAGTATACTTCAAGACTAAATAAAATAATAAGAACAATAATTATGTGTACATCATTCTTTCGATAATTAATTTAATTTATATAATTGGTACAAGGATATTCAAAATGTCACAGTAACATATATGCATGTCACAAGACTAAATCAAATCAGTTAAATTGTTAATTTAATTCATCGTGTATATATAGTCTCCAAATCAAGAGCAACAAACATCCTTGCCTACTCTATCCAACACAAAAAAAATACAATTAATTAATTAACCCATAAAGTACTTAAAATGACTAATTAGTCGTGGAGTATTCTTATTGTCGGGGAATATTCGTACGACGGCGCAGCCATTTGTGGGTCCCGTAACAAAAAATTACCGGATAAAGAAAACGACAAGAATGAGTTTTATATAAATAACGGCGTTACCGTTAACACTGTTGAAATACCTGGTAAAGTAATACGCGTTGTTGCACAATAGCACACGGTATTGCACATTATTTTATATTATTGTTGTTTCAATAGTTGTCACTGCATAGTATTTTACATTATCAAATTAATAATTCATATTTTTTTAATAATATTATTAGATAACATTATTGACAATGTCTAAAAAAATTCTATCGAGAAAAGGGGTTAAGTTATTTAATTGTGTTCCAGTAAGTAGAAATCCTTATCGGAAAGCCCTCTCTTTCCTGGTAAACGATCTGGTTGTCAATATTGTAGTTCTATAATATTATTTGTAAATAATTAATTGTTGATTTATATGATAACGAAATAATTATTTATGTGAATATAAATAAAGAAATTAATGATTAGGTGTTTTATAATTATTTTGTCAGAATAAAGGTGTTAAAAATCATCCGTATGATGATTTCAGTCATTTTCTGTTTAGAATTTGGAAAAACTTTATTCTACAAAGTTGTAGAGAACTAAATTTTTTATGGAATGAACATAAAATTTGTATTTTTTTTGATAAAATGACTATTTATTATTAATTATTGAAGTTTCGAAATAATTAATTTTTGGAGTTTTAAATTTTTTAAAAGAAAAAAGTTTTTAATGTGGGTGGGACCCACTTGTGTGTCGTAATGCGGTCTGTCGATCTCGATGTTGCTGTTGATCTTATCTGATATTCTTCGATCTCAAAGTTGCATCGCCGTCAGAGAATTCGTCTTCTCCGATCTGTCGTTGCTCTGTTTTTTCGATATGTAGTTGCATGTTTTCTTCATTAGTTTGAATTTAGGATCGGTTGGTTGCAAATATGGAAGTCGATAACTGACCTGTATGGAGTTAATGCTCCGTAATTTTAGCAACGTATTATTGTGTTGCGTTATTTTTGTAATTATTTTGTGGATGTATTGTTTTTGTAAATATTTTCTAATTGTTGTATATTAGTGTTAAGGACCCATTTATGAATATATATATATATATATATATATATATACTATTTTTAACTGGCCCAACAAGATTATCTTTTGTAAAAGAAAAAAGGATCAATTACATATTCTAATACATTTTTAAAAATAATTACATCAATAGTGCACTCATATAATATTTACATAACTAATACACTTTCATATTTATTTACATATTCTAGTGTAATTAGAATTCCTTAATTTATAGAATTATAATTCAATTAGAATTCCTTAATTTAGGGATTAGTTATAGCTTCTTCTCTCTCTCCTCAAGTTATTTAACAAATTCAACCTTTTAATAATAATAATGAAGAAGAAAGACATCAGCGACACAGGAAAGAGACACCAGCAGCAGGAAATGATTCAAGATAAGGAAGGAATCTTCTGATACGATTGATAATGTGAAGGCTAAGATTCAAGATAAGGAAGGAATTAGGCAGGAAGATTATCAGAGTGGAAGTCCATCCAATTCCGGAGCACCCACGATCGAAAAAGGTCAACGTCGGGTGGCGTTAATCGAGACGCTTGGCGGGGTATATTACAAAGTGTCTCGTGAGGGATATTCTACGAAGAAGCGGGAGGAGGATGTGCACGGAGGCGATAGTGGAGGGATCAGAGAATGAAAAGAGAATGGTGGAGGAGGCGGATCTGAGGAAGTATTTGGAGAAATGGGACAAGACGTATTGGCTGATATATAAGGTGCTTGATATATTACAGAATGTGTTTTACCGGTCGAATCCGGTGAGATAAGCGTTTGTAGAGATGTGTGCGGATGAGTATGTGCAGAAGATGACATTCGATAGCTATTTGTGTAAGAAGGTGGCACCGGGGAATCCATTGGAGGATTTGAAGTTGACTGTGAATACGATTGGAACCAATCCACATCCTCATCTGCAGTTTTTTCATAGTGCAGTTGGTAGCAAAACCTTCAGACTAAGGTAACTAATTCAGTTTTATTAAGTTACCAATTCAAAGTCCATTCTGATGTGTTGAATGTGTTCATTCAAATATTGGATGATGGTAACCAAACCTTCATACTAAGGTAACCAAACTGTCATATCAAAGTAACCAATCAACCTCCACACTTTAAATTTTTTCTTAGTACAGTTGGTTACCAAATCTTCAGATCAAGGTTTCCAAACCTTCGTACCAAGGTAACAAAACCTTCATACCAAAGTAACTAATTCACATCCACACCTGCAGTTTTTTATAGTAAGCGAACAGTAGCCAAACCTTCGCACTCAAGGTAACTAATTCAATTTTATTAAGTTACCAATTTTTGTTTGAATGTGATGCAGTTGTAGCCAACCATTCATGCAAAGGTAACCATTTTATTATTTATGCGTAACAAAATAGTTATAAAAAAAAATCCGAACAGTAAAAGTTACATATATTTATTTTTAAACTTTCTGTAGGGCGAATCTTCTTCTTATTCTCATTGGCGTTTTGGACAACGGATATTCTAAGTGCAGTAAGGCGAGTAATGTGAGCCCAAACTTTGAACTAAACTGAAGACTTATTTAGCTATCAATTTTTTGAATATCCAATACATTTATTTATTTTATTTATTTATTTATTTGTTAACTATTATTTCAAAGTGTATGTGAGGGAGATGAAGATTTGAATTTGAATTTTTAAATTTGATTTTGTTTTTGTTGTTAGATCCAAATATTTGAATTTGAATTATTAATTATGGTAGTTATTTGTCCTTGATTTTAGGTTTCCTTATTAATGTGAATTGTACTATTTTTGTAATATGAATCTTAATTACACTCTTTTTGTAATTATTTGGTTGATGCACTATTCTTGTAATTACTTTCTATTTGTTGTATACTTATGTAAAGGACCCAAGAAAAAACTACATAACTTGGTTTTGATCGGCCCGGCCCAGTATAACCCTTACATCAAAATTTCAAATGTGGATCAAATGTTTACCAAAATACACTTTAAAAATCAGTCATTTATAGTTATAAAAGTTGTAGAATAGACATTTAGAGGACTTAGTAGAGAAACTAGCTATCAAGGGACTAACAATTTTAGCAAAAGAATGGGACACTAAAACATAAATAATTGTGAAACCCCAGATTTTATGAATAAAGATTTAAATTTATCGAAATATTTTTTTAATATTATGGTGTGGATTTGATATAATGTTATAGTTGTGGGTAGTATTTATAAATTTTTCAAAGTATGCAAGTTGTTATAAAATATTCAATTTGCCGGGGAATATTCTTTTTGTCGGGGAATATTCGTACGACGGCACAATCATTGGTGGACCCCACAACGGAAGTATTGTCATAGTTAGAAAACGACAGAATTATCTTTTTATAAAAATAACGGCGGAAGTGTTACCGTTAAAACTGTTGAACTACTCGGTAGTAAAAGTACAAAGAATACTGGTCGTGGTTGCGTATTAACACACTCAGATTGATTATTAATCTTTACGTAAGAAGTCACTCAGTTATACTCAATTATTATTACAGTAATTGCTGCATCATATCTCTCATATTATTAATTCAATTATTGTCACAGTATCATATGAATAAAATGTTATTTTATTAAATCAATAATTGAGACGACAAAGTTATTCATATTATAAATTGCAATATTTACAATGTCTAGAAGTTTTGTCAAGGAGAGGTTAGATAATATAATCATGGCGTCATAGGAGAGAAATCCTTATCTGAAAGCCCCTCTTTCCTCGAGAAACGATTATTATAGAGAAATTATAGAGAAAAAGAAAAAGAGAAGTCTGCTACCTCACTATTCCAAAGATCCAGCTTTTTCTAATGTATGGAGTATTATTTCTTTCTTATCCATGATGAGAACTTCATTATTCCATTCTTTATTATTCGTTGGATAACTCAGATACGCTGCCACCCTATACTTGGTGAAATTATTCCATTATTCCGCTTTTTATTATTCTCGCTGGAATATCCTCATCATATGCGCTTTTACGTTTTGACTTGATTCCGCCTCTTTATTATTTTGTTGAATATCCCGTCTCATGCTTTTTTACCGGACTGGTTCCGCCTTTTTATTATTATTACGCTGAAATATCCTCGTCATGCGTTTTCGCCGGACCGATTCCGCCCTTATTAGTATTTTGTTGGAATAACTCAGATATGCCAAGTACTGCATGCATGGTGATTTTTGTTGTTATTTCATTCTTTATTATTCTGTTGAACATCCGCTTGGTGCTTAATTTCTTTGACCGGTTCCGTTATTTAGTATTCTGGCATTGAATAACTCATCACGCAAGCAATCGCATACACGGTGATTTCTTTTGTTATTCCATTCTTTATTATACTCAATTGGTTAAAGTTTTGACTTCTATACTCTATGAAATTAGTGGAATATTCTCGATATTTGCGCTTCATCCAAAGATCTTTCATTGAAATATTCTTCCGAAGCATTCTTGAATTTAGTTTACAAAAGCAAGATCGTGTTGATAATTTGGACATTATTAGTTCCTGGATAAATTAATTCTTGAACTTATTTTATTGAATTCTTATATCATACCATCATCCTCATGTTTATATTTTGTTGAAAGTCATCTCGTGGGTCCAGAAGGTATATATGTAGGATGGACTTGGTATGATTATGACCAAGGATTATTCGATTGTAATTATGACCGTAATGTTACAAATGATGTGGTAAAAGTCATCATCTACCAGTAAAGTGCATTGGCAGAAATAAGATTTATGGACAAATATGTTGGCATGATCACGACTATTATCAATACACAAATATTCTCAATTCGTAGCTGCATTTAATAATTATGGTGCGATACTTAAGAATAATAAATACACCCCACCATTTTAAATACTACTCCAATATAATATAAGCTCGATAATTATTATTTGATCCAAATTTAATATATTTACTAAGTTCTTTAACTTATTTAAAATTATTTGTATTTAGTTATATTTTTTATTATATTCATATTGTATGTCAAATCAAAATTTTAAAGAAAATATACAATTTCATAATTTACATAACCATTTTGAATATATACCACTCATAAAGTTTGATTCTAGTTCATATTTATAACCAAAGAATCCGACTAATATGTCTAACTTTTGGTAAATTATATAAAATATCCATTTTGGTTTATTTTTAATTGTCATTTTAAAGTAAATATATGATTGAACAAGTATAAATAATATTCTGTTTAAGTATCAAAAACACTGTTGCTAATCGATATAACCGTTGCATTAAAAATGAATATAGAATCTTATTAGGAAAAAATTCATTGAAATGATGTGAGGTACAAATATATATTTAATACCTAGCATAATTGATAACTTCGATTCTAAGTCGGCCCTCCTTTTAGAGTTATCATATGATAACGCTTGGTTTCATCATATTCAACTACCGAATTTGAATGCTCTAAAATACTTGAAAAAATAACGAAAGGATTGGCCAACAAAAATATAAATTATCTTTAAAAATATAATTAAAAATGAACTAATGGACTATTATCAACAAAGTATTTTGTTTTGAAATTATATCAATCACACTTTTTGTATTTCAAAGTTTCATAAATCAATATTAAAAGTTAAAATGATACTTTGTATGAAATGAAGGGAGTCAATTTATAATTATTATGTGAATCAAATTATTTGCATGACCATTACATAATCTTTTTGACTATGGTTCATATTTATACTTAAAATAGCCGGCTAATACATGTAAATTTAAGACACCCCTTAACTTTCACCGTCTGAGCTACACCTCACCGCTCTTCTCTCTCCTGTTTTTGTCTTTTATTCTTTGACCCAATTAGCACCCAATTATTGATGAGGCTCAAAATGGGTTGATTAATCTGCCTTTTGGGCTCCGATTCTCATCTGGGTTTTGCTGTTCTTGGTCATATTCATGCTCTGTTTGGTCAGTTTATACTGTTCTTTTCACTGATGAAGTGCTTTATTTTACTGATTTTACTGATTTTGCCTGTCTATATTCTGGATTGAAGTGATTTGCTTTTCTGGGTCATTTTTGTTTTGCTGAGAATTGATAGATTGATGCTGAAAATAGGGAGAATCTGAATGGTTTTCTGTAAAATTCTGTTCTTTGAATGTATAGCGATTTTCTGGGTTTGCCCGTTTTATTGTCTTATAGCCTTGGTAGGAAAAGAAAAGAAGTGAAGCATTCAAGCTGGAATCTTCTTACTTGATTTATGTTTGTGTGTGTATATATATATATATATATATGTATATATCAGTTTGCACTACATGTATATATAGCTAGATTCCTTTTATATTTGATATCCTTAGTTTCTTTATATCATAAGACCGACAAGATTTTTCATTGGTTAATTAGCTTATCTAGTCCAAATTGGAATAATGAAAAGGAGTAATTTCCCCCCTTTAGAGTAATTTGTTACCAAAACTACCTCTTTCTCTCTCTCCTGGGTTTTACTTGATTTCTTAGCCTGGCCTTGGCACGATGAGGTGCATGTTACACCATATTTGTTCTTTTTTGTTTTGTGTTTTATTTTTGGTTTTTATGCTCTATTCCTGAGTTCAAACTGAATACTCTCGGCAAAATTAATTTTTCCCCCTTATGTATTTCTAAGAAGTAATACATAGGTGATTAAATCTGCACACTCATATTAACGGAATTAAGTGTTTGTTTATTATTAGGTTTTACTGATGCAGGCAACTGTCAGCGGTTTGTGCTAAATGAATTCAGTACAAATTTAAGTTGACATTCTATATATGTATTTAACAAATTAGTTGGAATTTTTCATGTTACGTTAACATATTTGTTAGCTTTCCATGAAATTTGCTATCAGTTATGTTCTTTAAGTTTCCTATTGCGCTTCTGTTTAGAAAGTGTCCAATAGAGGTTGTTGAGGAATTTTTTAATTTTTTCCCCATACATAACACTTGCTGTGAGTGTTTAACACGGGTATCTCACACTTACTGAAAAGCCAATAGCTTGTTTGATAGTTATTATCTGGAATTTACTAAAAGGAATATCTGATAGTTGTCATTAGTGCTTAATACTGTCATACTGTGAATATTTTAATTTTTTCCAACTCTTTCGGGAAATCAAGATATGCTTTATCTGTTTAGTAAAGAATTATAGTTTGTGTAAGGGAACTCACGTTAATGGGAGACCAAATAAACAATCTTTATCATTTGCTGTGTTGTAGTTCCGTTCAAAACATAACCGGTAAGAGTATAACATGGTCTAAAAGGTATTAAAATGTGCCACCAGTATTAGTTTATTATCAGTTGAACACACTTATAAAATCTTGTCACACAGGAACTCACATGCCAAATTTTCAAGACTTTCTTGTTCCCTTCCCTCAATTTGATAAGTTCTTTTAGTTAAAAACAATTTTTTTAACTGAAGCATGCCTTGTCATATGAAGAAAAACCTTTATTGAATATATACTATCTTGTTCCTTCATATAGAACAAATCTTTGATTAAATCAGTAATCATGGGCTTGCATTCAAAGTTCTTTTTAGAAAAAGAGCTTCCGTGGGTATCCTCACATGAAGCTGAATGTTGTTTACTGCTTCTCTTTGTTGAACTCGTTGGTAATTAGCCTGCCATTGTTACAAGGTTTAGAGGCCTAGGCCCTAGAAAATTATTATTGAAAGCTATTGTTATTTGTTATGTGGGAATATTGAAGAAGAATTGTATTGCCACTATAATATTGACTTTTCAATTGAAAACAAGCATTGAATTTCTGGCAAATTTTTTTCGATAGATAAAGATGTAACCAAGTAATGATGGAATGGAATAGAAATAGGAGGATAGAACTTCTATTGAAACTTTGGGATACACAAATTTATCTGTCTGACCAATTTTAGTATCACTTGTAGTATAGATGAATTATGACTATATAGATCATGCACAAGGTACAAATTTTAGGCAATGCGAGTTGTGAAGTATATAGAATAAAGCGACTAATTTTCACTTAACTATTTCAATTGTAAACACAATCATTGAATAGAATAAACTGTTTATCTATAATTATCAATTAAATTTAACCTTATACTATAGCCGTTGTATTACAGGGGTACATTAGTTTCTTTTAAGAATTACTATTTCCCCCCTATGATATGATTGTCTTATATTTCTCATTTAAACTACAGATCTCTGCTTTACTTTTGTTTTTCTTAATTTGTGTGAATAGTCTATGTAAGACATCTTTTGTGAGATGGAGGGACTATAATTTATGAGATGACCGTGGGAATGGCAAGCTCAAGGGAGTGGGGGCCTTACGTGGAGCCTGGAGGGTGAGAACGAGATAGTTGGAAACAAGGGAAAGGACATAATGCCACACCTGCTAACAATGTTCTAAAAGGCTATAGGCTATAGGCGGGAGGCGGGCGGCCGAGGGGGCCTAGCGCCTAGGGGGCCTGGGCGGTAGGGGTGTTCAAAAAATTCGGTTTTTCGGTTTTTTTACCGAATCGGTTGAAACCGGTACCGGTTTTTTCGGTACCGGTTTTTTCGGTACCGGTTTTTCGGTTTTTTTATACATTTTGGTACCGGTAGCGGTAATAGAAATTTCGAATTCGGTAAAACCGAAAAACCGAAAAAAAACCCCGAAAGTCTTGGTCAGATTATAACAGTGTAACAATGTATAACAATTAACAGGTTGTTATTACTTATTAGTTTGATATAGTAAATATTACTCCCTTCAATTCAACATAAAGAGATGCTACTTAATTTATGAAATTTGTTTAAATTATGATGCGACTTTTATTCTAATTTTTAAATAATAATTTTTAGTTTGGCAATACTTTTCAAGTGTTTTACAATATCATTATACATTTATGAAAATCAAATAAATCCAAGTCACTTTCAATTTTAAAATTTCACAAATTGATTGAAAAAGTTTTTTTTAAAATGAAACTCTTTTTGTGAACATGTAGTAGTGTAGTACTACATATAATTTTTTAAAAAGATAAATAATTTACATTTATTTTGAAATTTAAAATTTCACATATCTTCTTTTTTGAGGTAAAAACCATATATATATATATATGTGTGTGTGTGTGTGTGTGTGTGTTTAAAATTGAGTTAAGTAATTAATCTAGTTGATTAACCTTACCGTCCATATTATTACTCTTGTATAAAATGTTGTTTATCTCAACGTAATTAGAAACTTATCGTTAGCTTCGTTCAGTTTCTCATGATAAAAGTGTGACAAATTAGTTTAGTCCCATGTAAGTTTTAGGTAGTTGAATTTTGAATAACAACCTGTTGTATAACTTCTGTCCATAGGTTGTTACATTATCAGTTACATTACAGTGTCAATTTTCTTATTCGAACACAGATTTGATATTATTCGAACACAGATTTGATATTACCTGTAAGAGGCAGAATATTATCAGTAGAGCTTGTTATCAAATGGAGGAAATTCTTAGTCAGATTATTCGAACACAGATTTAATTGTAGATGATTTCTTAGTTTTAAAATTTATTTGTTAATATATTAAATTTTTTTTATTTAATTATTGTTATTTATTAATAATTATAAATATTACCATGCATGCAGTATAACCAAAAACCGAACCGAAAAAATCGGTACCGCTTTTGTACCGAATCGGTACCGAAACCGTTCCGGTTCTTGTTTTTTAGGTTATTGCGGTTCGGTACCGGTTCAGTTTTTTCGGTACCGGTTCGGTTTTTTACCGATGAGCACCCCTACTGGGCGGGGCTTAGGTGAGAATTTTTATTTTAAGCCAATTTTAATATTTATCTTACATTTATCGAAACAAAACAATAATATAAAGCAAAACAATCTATAATAAAGATAATAAAGGCATTTGCTTAAAGTTTAAACACATATCCATATTGCTAATGTCAAAGGTCAAACACAAACATGCAATTGTTCAAAGTTCAAACATATTTTTAACGTATTAGTTTTATTCATAAATAAGATTGCTATTAAATAATAAAATTTAAAATTTCAAGAATTTAATTCAATATTAAAACTTAAGAAACTAAACATAAATTTAAGAATTATATTGAATTAAACTAGATATTATAAATGTATCATCATTTATATAATTTGAAGTTGCTATAAGTTCAAAAAATTACAACTATAATAAAATTATTCATTTTGACTTGATATTGTTCACTTCTTGTTGTGATTTGATATATTACAATATGTATTATGAATATGGTAAATATATCAAGATTTGGTTTGGGTAGTTATTAAAAAAAATTAAAAATTCTCCGCCTAGGCCCCGCATAATTTTCTGGAGGAATTTTTTTGCTGTCTTGGGCCTAGGTGAGGCGCTAGGGGAGCCTAGCGCCTAGGCGGGGCGCCAAAGGGGGGCTTATGCGGGGATTTTTAGAACACTGCCTGCTAATCTGTAGATCGCTTTGGATAAGAACACCAATTTATTCTGAAATAGAAAGTAGGAGAGAATAGTTAAAACCAGTGTCATTGAATGAAGTACATATTTGTAATAAATGATATACTTCCCATTTATGGTTGGTCGTAAAGATGAGGAAACACTATCCAAGTGATAGAGATTCTTTTTAGATGGCCGAGATAGCCGCCAACTTTGGAGAGATCATGCATGATAAGTCACCTGGTGCTGACTATATGCAAGTGTTGTGAGGAGTCTGTTGTTCTGATACACATCAGATTGGGGGACCATAATACTACTTTCTTGAACATTTTTTAAGCTGCGTTATGATCTGCTAGTGGGGACTATGACCACAAACACTAGTGGCTTTGTTCACAAAAACTATTTACCCTTGAGGATCTCATTGGGAGGGAGGTGTAATGTGAGGCCATATGCACATTATCAACTTTTTCTACGAGTGTGGCATACCATTCAATGTTGCAAATGCAAGGAGATTCGAGGTAATGATCGAGTCCATAGGGAAATATAGGCCGGGTTTAAAGCCTCTTACGGATCATGACTTGAGGGTTCCTTTACTTGAAAAGGCAAAGAAGCAAACCAACGAGTTAAAGGCGAAACATGAAGTTGTTTGGAAGCAATATGGTTGCACACATGTCGGATGGCTGGACAGATAGGAGGGGAAGACCTCGTTAAATTTCTTTGTTAATAGTCTGGAGGGGACTTATTTCATGGGTTTTGTTGATTCCTCCTGTCAGTCGCAAGATGCCACAATGTTAGCTGAAAGTAAGATTGAGGAAATTGGCCCCGAGTTTGTTGCTTAGGTGGTCATGGACAATGCCTCTAATTACAAGGCAGCGGGGCATATATTAATAGAGAGGAGGCCTACACTGTTTTTTTCCACCTTGCCAACGCTTGCACCTTTATGCTAGAGGACATAAAGTAGCTAAAGCAATTCCAAATTTCAATCACAAAAATGCAAGAAAAATCACAACATTCATTTACGTGCATGGTTATCTTCTTGATGCGATGAGAAAAAAAACAAATGGGAGGGATCTTGTGAGACCCGGAGTTACTAGATTTGCTATAGTATTCCCCACCTTGCAGAGTTTATACAAGCGTAGAGATGCATTGAGGAATTTGTTCATAAGCGAGGATTGGACAAAATCTAAGTTGTCGGCTACTGAAGCGGGGAAGAAAGTGTGTGAGATTGTAATTTCAACTATATTTTGGCATCATGTTGATGATTGAATTAGGGCATCACAACCACTTCTTAAGCCTTGAGGATTGTTGATTTGTGATGAAAAGCCTGCTGTGCTAGAAATTTTTATTGTGATGGAGTGTGAGAAGTAAAAAAATCGAAGATTCATTTGATAACAAATAAAGACTCTACAAGGTGTTTGACATTGTTGAGCGGCGATGGGAAAGCCAAATGGAGCAAAAATTATATGGGGCTGCGTTGTTTCTCAATCCGGGCAAGTACTTTGATATCAAAGAGGAACGTTCGGAGTTAGCTTTCACTCTACGAGAAGACTTTAATGACATTCTTGCAAAGATGGTGCCTGAGCTAGATTTAGTAGACAAGATAAGAAATCTAGCCGATAACTATGATGCTTCTCGAGATACTTTTGTAAGAGAAATGACGATTTGGCAACGAAAATTAAAGAATTCTCGTAAGTATATTGAAATATATATAAAGATATAAATTATAATTATTTACATTCTTCTTTTTTCTCTTTTTAAAAATATTTATATTTCTTTTAAATGTTTGCTAGTTGATTGGTGGAGCGCTTTTGGAGGGTGGGCTTTTGAGATTACAAAGTTTGCAAAAAAGAATTATATGCCATTGTTTGTTTTTCTTTCTGTTGTGAGCACAATTGGAGTACATTTGAGTTTGTAAGTATTTTCTATTGTTGGTTCGAAAGTAATAAGTCATTACTAATACTAACTATTTTTATATAATTAAAATTTTATCATTAATATTATTATTTTTTGTTTTATTTATTTTAGATTCATACGAAGAAGAGGAATAGATTGGAACACAAGCGATTGAGTGACTTGGTGTATGTCCCATACAATCATCGTTTTAAGGTTCCAAAAGCTGCATGAACTTGGAATTTTTTTTTATCCATTAGCCATTGATGACTTTGAATGGGGTAATGAATGGATCAATAATGAGGCCGATGTTATTCATCCCGGGGAGGATCTTACATGGAATGATATGGATCAAGCAACTAGTGCATCCAACATGCTTTGAGGGTCGCAATCCTTGAAGGAGGGCTCGTGCTAATACTAGTGATAATGTCATCACGTATAATTGACGTGGTGGTGGTTTAACTTCAAGGGAATCAAGGTTGATGGATTCCGACTCCGATGATGAAGTTGATAAAGAAAAGAGACTTCTAAATGATGATGAAGATGTGGAGGATGATTTTGGAGAATTTCAAATGTTGATGAGTTTGCTTGAACGATGTTTAGAGACTAATGTAGAGAGTCTAGACATTATTTTAGCTTGCTATGTGGTGTTTTATTAGTTATTAGACTAGTAATATGTGATGGTTGGTTATTACTTTATTTTCTATGTGGTGTTTGTTGAATTATTCATTTTTTCTACTAGTTTTTAATATCAAGTGTTTTATTTTTGGATTGTTATTGCTAAGTATTTACATAATTGTGCTTTTAATGTTATTCTATAGTGTTATGTTTTGGGTTTTAATGTATATGAATTTTATTGCCAATATACTTGTCAAGTAAAATAAATAATATATAAATTGCACATTGTAAACGACTAAGTCGCCATACGGACGCAATGGCGGTCGCGTAGGCTTATTTGTAGTCAGCTACCGATATGACTCGCCGTGGCGCCATGACAATGCAAGGCATTACTGGAACTAAAGGGATTTGGCAGATGATGGGATTGTGCTGGTGAATGATCTTCAATTTAATGTAAAAGTTTTTTCTAAAAGAGAAAGCTTCTAGATTATTGTTAAATCACACTCCTTTCCTTTTTTTTTTTGGTTCTAAGAGATGCTGATGAGATTATGGGAATGTCGCTATAATATATAACAATAGCTTCCCAATTATATTTTGTAGTGCTTTTGACTTCAGTGAGTGCATGTTTGGTTTGGGGCTTAAGGATCTTTTTTTGAATGTTTGAAGCTTTTGGAGTCCAAAGTCCAAATGCACCTGAGAATGTTGCTATAATATATAACAATAGCCTACCAATTATATTTTGTAGTGCTTTTGTCTTCACTGAAGTGCATGTTTGGTTTGGGGCTTTTGGATCTTCTTTTGAAGCATTTGAAGCTTTTGGAGTCCAAAGTCCAAACTCACAAATACAGGTTATAAGCCCTAAACTCACTGCACCAAAAACGGTGCGGTGAGTTTGGGACTTACAAGACACCCAAACACATATTTCTAACACACCAGACGCACCAAACGTACCCAAACAAACAAGCCCTGAGTCGGTTTTATCCAAAATTGGAAATTTAACGAACACTAGTTTCATATTATTTTCCTATGAGATGCTGATGATAAAGGTTAATGTTAGAGACTGATAGAACTGATTAACTTGAATAGTACTTGATATTGGGGTGTTTTCTGTTCTACTATATTGACCAAAACTTCGTCAATAATTGATAGATAAGATTAATGAAAACTTTGAGTAAACATTCTTGAAGGTATATACGGTCCAATGAAGTATTCCACAGTTGAGTGGTATATATGGTCCAATGAAGTTTATACTGACTAGATTTCATTGGACCATATATACCATGTATTCCACAAATTATATGATGTATCAATGGTCCAATGAAGTTTTGAACAATGTAGTGTAAACATGCCTTGAGCTTAAGCAATGAACCATATTAGTTTATCTCATGAAACACTAATCGTAACTAGGTGTTCCACCTGATTAAATTGTCTCCTTTCTCGAGTTTAAGTTTTGCCCCTCCTTTTCTTTTTTTGATAAGTAGTAATAAGTTGTGGTCCCTCTTATTCTGAACTCTTCCAAATATTTCCCTCTTCCAAATACTTGTGAAGGATTTGAAGTATTTCTATCCAGGCTAAGTATTCTGTTTTCGTAAAATGAAACTTTGATGAAGAATTTGTAGTTATAATTTTTAATTAAGGCAAATGTTATGATAGCTAAGAGGGAAAAATATCCTCTAGAGAGGGAATACTACCAATATCAAGTTTATTACTAATGTCGGGATAGGACAGAAGTATTGCTAATATAACTTGTTATTGTTTGCTCTTTTTGATAGGAGCCTTTGAAGGACATCAGAAAGTGAAACGATCAGGAGACAAATGTTCATTCAGAGTAATTAATATTAACATTTGGGGGATAAAAGATGGCTCCTGGAGGCAGTGTCTACCAGGATATTACTGAGTCTTGTGCTGCATTAGCCGATTATGATATAGCACCTACAAATATGGAATTCAGAAGTTCCTCTTACCGAAAACCTGCCACCGTTGGAGGGAAAGGGGGAATGACATCAAACAGTGCCGTGCATGACTTGCTCGATTGTCCTGTGTGCATGAATTCAATGTACCCTCCCATTAGTCAGGTATATCTTATATGATTCAAACTGAGAAGCTTAAAATTCTACAGATTTATTCACAAGTCACAACTGTAATATATATATATATATATATAGGAGGGATCCACTTGCACCTTGTTTGCCGCCATTTTTAGGCCCAGATTAATTCTAGTCTTTTATTCTAACTCTTACACGGGCATTAGAAGATCACAATATATAATCATTAATTACTTTATATATATATTCCACTTGCACCTTGATATAAATATTAAAGTTCAATTTAATGTTTATATCCAAGTACAAATATTCAAGTTCAATTTAATGTTTATATCAAACAGCAATATTTATTTCATTCCATAAAGTATACAACAGAGAGCCTTATATAGGCTAAGACTTAAAAGCTGAATGTGGAAAAGAAATCAATCAATGATATCTGATGATTATCACTGATCATGCATCTAATATTATGTTACACGGAATTGGATGGAATATCTAGTATCCATACCTTTATCCGAGTGTCGAGTGTCGGACATGGGTACTTAAAGGCAAAGTAAAGAGTTTGTGTAACATAGATATAATATAATCCAGACACCACTAATTATGCCAATCAAATCAGTTCAAGATTCCTGTAGAATTCTCTTAACATATTCCATGACTAATAGTCCAGGGTAACATTTTGATACCAAACATAGGATTTGACTCTTCAAATAAGGGTTATGTTGTGAGGCTATGAAAGTTGGGTATGGTTCCCATGCTTTTGGTGGGTTCTGTGGAAGGAAAGGAATTGCCGGTGTTTTGAAGTCAAAGAGAAATCTATAGTCCACACTCATTTCTTGTTTTTGAGCCTGTTATAGCTTTGGTAGAATGAAGTGTTACCCTGGTTCATAATGTCGTCATTGATTTCTCAAGAGGATTTTAGACCAGTGTTACCAATAACTCTTATGGACTCAGTGAATGGTATTTCCGCTCCCAATATGGTACTCTTACATCTTAAAACTCTAATTTATCGACCCAAATTTTTCTATGTTTTCTACCTAACTCAAAATTTTATTCAAATACATATTACAGGAGTGGAATTATTCTTGTAAGCTAGATCTAAACAGCTTGCCCATTTTGTGTTTCCATTAAGATTCAAAAAAGCATATTTTTATTATCATCCATATAACTGCGTTGATAAAAACCTAGTAATGAACATATTCATCCGTATTTTATTGCATCAGATGGAAATGTTTAATAACCTTAGTGCCAGGAAATAACAGTTACTTATCAAACATAAACTGTCGGGAAACAGCTGGACTTTTTGCACTTCTTCTATATCATACGTGTGAAGAGAAGAAAAGTTCTTAATGTTCTTACATAACATCGTATTTTTATTGTCTTTCTTATTCCTATGTGCAGTGTCCCAATGGCCACACTCTATGTCAGAACTGTAAGGCTAAAGTACACAATGTTTGCCCAATTTGCCGCCAAGAGCTTGGAAATATTAGGTGCTTGGCTTTGGAGAAAGTTGCAGAGTCGCTAGAACTGCCATGCAAGTACCAGTTTTTGGGCTGTGAAGAGATATTCTCTTACCAAAGCAGGCTCAGGCATGAACAAAATTGCAGGTATTGCCCACTTCTTGACCTTACTTTAACTGTTACAAGTGGTGCTATCAATTTCTTTCCCCTTGTTGCTCATCTCAAGGATGATTATTTCAGGCACCGCCCTTATAATTGCCCGTATGCCGGAGCTGAATGCTCTGTAACAGGCGATATCTTGTTCCTTGTTAGGCATCTTAAGGATGATCACAATGTTGATATGCATGATGGAAGCACCTTCAACCATCGGTATGTGAAAGCCAATCCACAAGAAGTTGAAAATGCTACATGGATGTTGACTGTAAGATCTCTCTCTCTCTCCCCTTCACTCCCTCTCTCTCTCCCTCACTCACAAACACACTCACCACACACAACAATGAGATGAAGGAAGTAGAATGAATAATTTTAGGCTTATTTGTACTATCAGCCCCTATATTGCATGGGGTTTAGCCCTTAAAAGTTTACTCTCTGTTGAATTGTATCCCAATTGGTCAAATCAAGCTTCAATTAAGACTTTATGCTCTGCACATGGCAGACTGTTTTGCGGGATTTCATTTTGCAACATTGAAAAACTTTTAAGGGCTTAATTCACTCAATCAAGACTTGAGGGGGTTTATTGCATGTCACTGCACATTTTAGGGCCTGTGCAAATAAGCCATAATTGTTAACTTGCCTAGTATTAGCTCTGATTGAAAATCATAACTAGTTCTATATGGGATCATATTGCTATGAGTAGTTGAAGTTTTCTAGTCTTAATTGTAGAAATTTTCTGTATATTATAATTTGTATATTATATATTACAACAGCTGAGAGGTTATATTCACAATGAAGGAACAGTCTAGAAGAGAATATATGGAAATAAAATCACTAAGCATCCATCTAGGCCTAATTACTCTCCTTAGATTAAGCTATGATAATTACTCTCCTTAAGTTCAGCTAGCTGATTACTTTCCTCAAATTAAGCTATTTTACTTGCGGAAATGATTCACAACATCCCCCTCAAGTTGGTGCATAGATGTTGCACTTGCGAACATCATTGCTTGATACACCTTGGAGATGACACATTTTGTAAGAACATCAAAAAGTTACTCGGAGGACAGATCAATAAGTCCATGCTCTAGTTTCTCTTTGATGAAATGTCGATTAATTTCCACGTGCTTTGTACGATCATGTTGCACAGGATTGTGTGCAATGCTGATGGCATATTTACTATCAGAATAAAGCTTCATCGAAGTCTTATAAGCAAATCCAAGGTCCCCAAGAAGAATTTTCAGCCAAAGAAGGTCTCAAATTCCCAATTGCTCGAAATTCAGCTTCTGCACTAGAACGTGACACCACTGCTTGTTTCTTACTTCTCCATAATACCAGGTTTCCTCCAACAAAGGAACAATATCCAGTTGTTGATCTTCGATCATCTGGAGAGCTAGCCCAGTCTGTATCCGCATAAGCTTCCACCTCTAAATGTGAGCGATGAGAGAAAAAAAGCCCCTTTCCTGGTGCTGATTTAAGTACTGAAGAATCCTTATAACTCCTTATAACTGCATTCTTAGGAGAAAAATGTGGATCGTGCATGTACCAACTTACCAGGCTCACAACATAGGTAATGTCAGGACGTGTATGTGTTAAATAGATCAATCAACCCACCAGTCTTTGATACAATCTTTTGTCCACAGGTTCTCCTTCCTTTGCTTTGAGGTGATAATTTGCATCTATTGGAGTAGTAGCTGGTTTGCACCCAAGTCGTCCTGTTTCAGATAACAGGTCTAAGGTATACTTTCGTTGGGAAAGAAAGACACATCTGTTTGATTGGGCCACTTCAATATCAAGGAAGTACCACAACTGTCCCAAGTCTTTGATTTCAAACTCCTTCCCTAAATAAGCCTTCAGTTTTGTAATCTCTTCCCGGGTCACTGCCTGTGATAACCATATCATCAACATACTCAATTAAAATTGTAATATCACCAGACTTTTTAACGAACAAGGTGTGATCTGAATGACTTTGTTTATACTCAGCAGCCACCATAGCCTTGTGGAGCCTCCCAAACCAGGCTTGAGGCGATTGTTTGAGGCTGTATAAAGAGCAGTTCAGCTTACACACCTTTCCTTTAGTAACATCGTCTGCAAATCCAGGGGGAACATCAAGAGAAGAATCAAGAGTAGAATCAAGAATTTTACCCGTACTTGGAGAGATTCTGACTCATGACCTGAGGTAAGAGGGTCTGATTGTTCATCGGTAAGGATGTAAATGAGTCGAACTGAAGTGAACAGAGAGCTACTCGATTTCGACTCGAAACGTTAAATTCATACTCGAATTCAAATTGTATTTGAAAAATTCTACTCAGATTCGACTCGACTTGAATATTTATTACTCGAATTCGTCGGATCGAATTATATTCAAACTACTCTCGAGCTTCAAATTCAAGCTTGAATTCGAGTCTCCACATAATAACTAGCCTTATACTCCCTCCGTCCCAGGATAAAAGTCCTGGTGGACTTTTCACGCATATTAAGAAGAGGAATAAAATGACAAAATTGACCATAATAATGTCATTAAATATGGAGAGAGAATTAAAATAAGAAAAGTATGAGATATTTAATGCTACGAGCATAATAGGAAAAAATGTGTAAAAGTTTGATTATTAAAAGAAAGTGGACATTTAACATGGGACAACCCAAAATAGTAATAAGGACTTTTATCCTGGGGCGGAGGGAGTAATAAATATAATTATAAATTAAATTTGTTATTTTACTTAGAAATGAGAAAATATATTTACTATTATACTTACAACTATAAAATCACAATTAAAAATAAAACAAAATAATAATAATTAATTAACCTGATTTAATTTTGTATATATTATAAGAGAATATATCGAGTATCTAATCGAATATGTATCAATCGAGTATGTATCGAATCACAATTAAGAATTCGAGTAATCTGAATCTTAAATGAGTCAGAGTCATTTTTATTTGAACTATTTTTTATGCTCAGATTTGGATCATATTATTTACGAATCCTAGTCTCGCTCGTATTTTTTTCGAGTCGAGCCCAAATTGAGCCCAAACTGTTTGGCTCGCTTATAGCTTTATTCATCGGTAATAGTAAGGTGTTCATCTTGCTCAACAATCTCAACATTATTTGTTTTCGGTTTGCGAGAATACACCTGTAAGGGAGCATCCACAACAGATTCCTCAACAGGTTTCTCTACAATAGGCTCTTTATCCTGGCTTTTGACAAAATTTGAGCTAAAGACATGGTGGAAGAAAGTAATGGAACATTTAAAACACTATCCACCCAAGGAGTGTCATTCAAATTAGATTTGAAATAAGACTTTTTCATTGAAAACATCCATGGACACAACAAAAGTCTTGTGGGCGGGTGTTAACACTTGTAATCTTTCTGAGTAGGCGAATAACTAAGAAAGATACATTTGAGTCCTCTAGGTTCAAGCTTACTCGTTTTTTGATGGTTACGAGTGAAACGCACACAACTGATAACTTGTGGCGGAACAATAAAACGAGTATTTCCTGCAATGATGGAAATTGGAGATTTAACTGAAGAACATGTGAAGGCATCCTATTGATTAAATAAGAAGCAGTAAGAACTGCCTCACTCGAATACCGGGATGGAACATGCATTTGGAACATCATATACATGATACACCGCACAACCTTGAGAAGGTGGCGGTTTTTCCGTTCAACAACCCCATTTTGAGCTAGAGTATCCACCATAGTTGTCACGGCGCCACGACGAGACACGGTGGTAGCTAACCGTCAGGATGCCTAGGAGATGAGGCGCCCGCCATGGCGTCCGTATGGCGATAAGTCGGTCAGAAGGTGCAATTTATACATTATTTATTCTACTTCACAATTACATTGGAGTTGCATGAGATTTTATGATTTATGTGGTCAAATTTATAACTATTATGGTTTATGTGGGCAAAATTATAACTTACAAGGGTTAGCCTCATCGACGACTCGTGGATGCCTAGCTACCAAGGCAAGAGCGTTAACAGCTTCCTCCAAGGCGAATGTCGACTAGGCGACGTCATGAGCCCGTGGAGAATACCTTGGTCATTAAGATAATTTTGAAAAACTTGATCAAAGTATTCTCTACCATTATCTGATTAAAGAACTCTCATAATGGCATAAAACTGAGTTTTAATCATGTTGTGAAATTTTTTAAAACAACTAAAAACCTCTTTTTTTTGATTTAGCAAGTAAACCCAAGTAATGCAAGTGCAATCATCAATTAAAGTAACAAATCAACGATGACCATAAATAGAATCAACATGAGATGGACCCCAAACAATCGAATCAACACGAGATGGACCCCAAACAATCAAGGAAAACGGAGTTGGTACTTCTATTACGAGAATTAAAATAAACATTTTTGGTTTGCTTTGCTAAAGTGCAAGCTTCACAAAACCAATCTGTTTTATTATATTCATTAACCAATTCTGGATAAACATAAGATAACGTTCCTAAAGGTGGATGACCTAAGTGCTTTTGCCACGAGTAGATTTTCGGAAGCAGGGTAAAGAGAAGAAGAGTCTGAATTAGTGTGATTGGCCTGTGAACAAATAGTTAAACCATCAAGCCAGTAAATACCATCATGCAATTTACCACTGCCAATCATCTCTCTTGTCCTCAAGGTCTGAAAAACACAATACGAAGGGAAGAAAGTGATGCTACAATTCAAATCCCCAGTAATACACTAATACTACTAATTGAAAGAAGATCGTTTGTAAATTTAGGAACATGTAACACAGAGAATAAGGATAGAACAGGGCTGCATTTTATGTTGCCTTTTCCTGATACGAGGCATAAGACCCATCAGCTATACGAACTTTATGTGTTCCAGGAATTGGTGAATAACCATAAAATTGACTTGAGTCTCCCGTCATATGTTCAGTGGCTCCTGAATCTATGATCCAAGACGAAGAAATTGGGTGACTAGAGTGACTAATAGATATACCTGAGTAGGCTGAGTGAGATTCCGAACCAGAGGGCATAGCGGAAGCAACAACAACAGAAGATGAAGAGGAACCTGTCCGAGAGATCATGGTAAGAAGAATCCTCGTCTCTTCCTCTGAGAGAGGGAAATCTGGAGATGAACGGGTCACATCTTTTCCAAAATCAACAAAAGACCCATAATTTCTTTCAACCAAATGAGCCTGAGATTGGCCCTTTCATCGACCTTTCCCTCAACCGCTTTGTTTAGGTTTCCCATGAAGCATCCAACATTTCTCTCTAGTATGTCTTTCTTTTCCACAATAGTCACACTTAACTGCTTCTTTGTCGGACCCTTTAGTCATAGGGCTCTTGAACTGAATAGACGACGAACTAACTAGTAGAGCAGAACGGTCTGTTGTTACGCTAGGAAGCATGGCAATCCGGCGACTATCCTTAGCAAGAACAAGAGCATAGGATTGCTCCAAAGTAGGAAAAGGATCACGAGTAAGAACATGGGCATGGATCTGATCGTATTCCATGTTTAACCCCGCTAAAAAATCATAGACCTGAAGTTCCTCCTCGTTTCGTTAGTTTCACAATATCAGCAGCACAAACATCCTTAAAGATGCAGTCATGATGGTCCAACTCCTGCCATAGCCCCCAAGTTCAGAATAATATTGCTGCAAAGAAAGCTCCTTTCGCTCTGTTTTGTTAATATTCTTGCGCAATTCATACAACTGAGATTTGTTACCAAGTTGTGAGTACGTATCCTTCGCAGCCTTCCATATCTCTGTTGCAGTTTTCATAAATAAAATACCCACAAGCAATTGACAGTCATACTATTTAGAAGAAACGCTATCACAAGCGAATTTTCAGACTTCCATTTCCACAAGTGCTGGACCAGCAGTATTAGGCTTCAACAATTCCCCGGTTAGATAACCATCACAGGAACGAGCTTCTACATTCAATCAGCAGGACCTCAACCATATCAGGTAGTTACTCCCATCAAGTTTGATGGGATTAGCCGGAAAACTGGAATACTCAGAACGAGGTTCATTTCCACTGTTTCCAGAGTCAACTGATTTCCCGGGCTCGGCCGACATTTTACTGGTTTAGAAAACTAGGAACAACCTGCTGAGGGAAAGCAATGAATGGTGATGCAAAGGTTTTAGATTCAGACTACAAGCTCTGATACCATGTAGGAATTTTCTGTATATTATAACTTGTATATTAAAATATTGCAACAGCTGAGAGTTTATATACACAATGAAGGAACAGTCTAGAAGAAAATATATGAGCGTCCATCTAGGCCTAATTACTCTCCTTAAGTTCAGCTAGCTGATTACTTTCCTCAAATTAAGCTATTTTAATTATGGAAATGATTCACAACACTTATAAATAAGTTGTTATCTCTAAATATGGAGTATTGTCCGTGAATAGCTAAATCACTATCCAAGTTTCTAAGTTACATCCAATTTTTTCAACTTTTCTTTCTATAGGCTAAACACCATTTAAATTAGTGTTGAGTTGGAAAATTGAAATTGAACGCCACTTCAAGTGACATTGGTATACCAAATTAATTTTGTTAAAAACAATTTTATTTTTAAAACGATTTTATTTTTGAAATAAATTTGAGAAAAAAAATAAATAGAAAAGTCGGACCTTCAACACATTGGCATTGAATGCAATACCATAATTTTTTTTTCTCACCTACTTAAACGCCAATGTGATTGGTGTTGTGTTTTTTGCTGCTTTCTTTCTTCATAAATCCTATACTCATCCCCATTCGCACATCCTTTCTCTTTCTCTCATTTTTTTTCATTCTTTCCTTCCTTCATCAATCCTTCTTTATTCCGTCTCTTTTCACTCTTTTCTTCCTTTTGTTTCGATAAGTTTCCATCTATCTCTATTTTTCTCCATAAATTTTGTTCAGAACACCCCTAAAGGTATTTACATTAGTATTTGTTATACTCATTTTAATTTTATTATAAAATTTAATATTACTCTAATGCTATTTTTTTTATCCATAGTAGTAGTGTTAAATTTGTTATCTTGTGACATTCATTTTTTTTCGGAGGATGGTTTAAGCTGCTGTTTTGATATTAAATTTTTGGTGGTATATCAATTTTTGTTGTAATAAAAATAAAATTTTAAAATTAAATGTTTTTTACATAAAAACAATGTAAAATATAATTTTATTTTAAAAACTGATAATTAAATTTTATTATTTCTACCCTTTTCACTAAGAATGTACATATATTTAATCAGTAAGAATGTTACTATTGGATTTTAACGTATTGTATTTATGAAACATACTCATTCTTCCCAAAATTAATGATTATGATATTTATTGGTATAATTTGTTTCAAATTAAATATTTGTCTACTTTTAAAGTAATGTTATGTGAATGATATTTTTGCAGAATATTTATGACGAATAGTTATGTTCAAGTTGTGTTTTTGGGGAGGGTGAGGTTTTGATGGAAAATGTAAATGACTTCAGATACTCAATAGGTCTGAAAAAGGTTGTCATCATACAACCTAACACTTTGTATAACGAGTTGATTCATAAACTCTACAATGAGTTGCGAAAAGACCCTTCCCAATGGAATTTCAAATTAAGTTGTAAATATCCAAGCAATATTGTGAATGTGGTGTCCAAGTTTTATAGATTGGAAATTAACGACAATGACGCTGATATTATGTTGGGTATTCCAGAAAGATGCTACAACAATAATTGTGGAGTAGAACTATATATCGAGCTTGAACAAGTTGCTTAATCGTTAATGGGGTATGAAATTTTTTTAATGGGGCATAGTGAATACACTAATTTGTTAACTCAACCCAACCATCACCTTTGTTACAGTCAGAAAAGATGAATGTCATATGGAAGTGCTTCTCCAATGTATCAAATTCAGGAGTAGTGGTGATGGAGGGATGTCATTGTATGATGAACAAAATTATGACTACAAATGCAGTGGAGAAAATGTTGTTCAGGGAGCCTGCAGACCAAATGATGTAGTAGAAGTTGAGGATAAAGAGGATACACGTTGGGGACCTGACCCGAATTTGGTTTCTTCAGCTATCATTAATATTGCTTCATGTGAAGATTTTCCTGATAAGTAGGATTCCTACCAGAGGGAAGTGATGAAGATGGCCCGGTGTCTAGCCGAGAGAACGAGGATAATGCATATGCTGGTAATGTCGGTGATGTTGATGTGTCTACCCGAGAACATCAACCTATGGCTTCATGGATTGAAACTAAGGAGTTAAAAAATGAGATAACTGATCACGATGGATGTGGGGCAATATTTGACAGCTCTTGTGATGAATTGTACGTGGGTGCTCGTTTTTGCAAACAAGATGTTCTCAAATCACTAGTTGAAGGGGTACACATCAAGGTACGTATATATTTACAGGAGCAATGAAACAATTTATGAAGTCAAGTATAAAAGTGAAAAATGCCTTTGGAGGCTTCGTGCACTAGAATTAAAGAAACACGGATATTTTGAGATCACAAGATGGTACAAACACATGTCAGTTTGCAAATCCCTCCCAAGATCATACTAAGCTTACGACAAAATTTATTGGTAACACCATCAAATTAATGGTAATGTAAATTGTGTATGTTAATATTGTCAATAATATATGGTAACTAGTTTAAAGAGTCCTATCTAATTAAATTTTGTGCTTTTTTATTAATGTAATCAGATTGCGGAAAACCCGAATACCGAAGTGGTGGATATACGATCCATGATCAACAAAAAATACAAATATCATGTGATGTACGAAAGGGCGTGGTATGGCAAACATGCGGTAATTGCTGCAGTTTATAGCGAATTAGATACATCTATGCACAGTTCCCGATATTTATGACTGCCATTAAGACATACAATCCGGGGAGTGTTGTAAAGATTGACGATGATCTATACGTACTTGGTCAAGGTACATTGTCTTCAAGCGTACGTGGTGGGTATTCAAGACGGTGATTGATGGTTGGTTACACGCTCGTCCAGTTCTCACCATTAATGGTACTTTTGTAAAAGGTAAATACAAGGGGACATTACTGGTTGCCATGAGATTTGATTTGAGAATGCGACAATACCCTGTCTCTTATGTTTGGTTAACGAGGAAACGGTTGACAATTGGTCATGGTTTTTGAAACTTCTTCAGCAATACGTGTGCAAGCAACGGTGGAAAGTGTGTTTGATTTCTGATTGTGCACATGGCATAGTACAAGCTATGGATGCACAAGAAAATGGGTTCATTGTGCTTGTTGTGGTTCATCGTTTTTGTCTTTGTCATGTTCAAAACAATTTCGCATTTGCAAACCCAGGTTCACACTTGAAATTGCTCTATTGCAAAGCGGGGAGCACCCATCAAGTACGAAAATTTGAAGCATACGTGAAAGAAATAAAAAATATATCTCATGAAGCTTATGATTGGTTGCGAAATATCCCGCTGGAG
This sequence comes from Panax quinquefolius, assembly GCA_020205615.1. Classification (NCBI taxonomy): domain Eukaryota; kingdom Viridiplantae; phylum Streptophyta; class Magnoliopsida; order Apiales; family Araliaceae; genus Panax; species Panax quinquefolius. Next base: position 795,641 of record CM035164.1, on the reverse strand, counting down.
ATGTGGACACTTGCCCATGACGCTGGCTGTCGATACGGTGTCACGATCTCAAACTTAGTCGAATGTTTTAACAACAATATAATTTATGTTCGAAACTTGCCGATCACTGCCACGGTTAAATATATATATTTTACTGATTTGTTGAACTATTCGATTTGAAACGGACGGAATCTTTGAAAGAAATTAATGATGGGCACGAGTTTTGTATAAAGTCTAGGAAAAAGTTTGAAAGAATTATGTAGGTCATGTGGTAAATTCGTACGATGTACTAGCTTGTATATTTGATGTCAAAACTGCATGAGTTCGCAGTAACAACTGGAAATGAGACAATATACAAGTTGTGCGATTGAACGAATGGTCTTGCTCGTGCAGGAAGTGGAAAGCACATCGATGCCCTTTGTTCTCATGTTGCGGTATGTATGAAGATAAAAAAATATTGGCATCCGTACATAGCAGATCATCACAAGAATGTTCGATATGCAAAAATGTGGGAACCTAACTTTCAGCCATTTATGCACCAAGACTATTGGACGTTCCCGCAACCAAATAATTGGGAAGCTTTTGGGATTTTAATACCTTAAGCAAATTTGAAGAGGACAAAGAAAAAAGATGGAGAGAGAGGTGGCAGGGCAAGAATTCACACAAAGATGAACATGTCTAATAGAGTTGTCCATTGTAGTGTGTGGACAAGGACACAAAGCGTAATAAAAATTGTTGTAAAGTACCACAACCTCTACGTCATTACGTTTTATATGCGAACGAACAGTGGCAAAGCGAGGATTTGTATCCAGTGGGGTCAAAATTTTGTGATGCTATAAATAATTTAGCGGGGGTTCAGGGGCGCAGCCCTCGAGCTATTTTTTTTAGATAATTGTGTTTTTTGGCCAGTTGCATATGTAAAACATATATTTTGTTATAATATTGTTAATATAACAAGTAATAACATTATATATATATATATATATATATATATATATATATATATATACACACACACACACACATCCCTTATCGAATTCTTAATACGTATTTCTAATCACAAATTTGTTAATAAATATTTAAATTTCTTATGTTATAAAAATAATATAAATTAGATTATTATTTATTTTAAAAATATTAGAGAAAGATGCATACATCAAAGAGTAGAAGTAATATGGAATTGAGAAAGTTATAAAAAATTAATTTGACCTCAGATATTAAAAAAATTTATAAAATTTCAATTAATAATTTATTCATTACACTTAAATTTCTTCTAAATTTATCATATATTATAAAATAATTTTTTTCCCAGTGGGATCAATTGATCCCACACCCCTGGCTGTAGCTTTGACCCTGCGAACGAATGTAGTTATGTACTATTTCTATCAATTGTTAATGTGTTGTACTTGTCTTTAATATTTTCCTTATCACTGTTACGATGAATGTATGTTATGATAATGTGCTACTCATTTATAAACAAAATGAAGAATAATTTGTTTAAGAAATAACAACACTAACATATATAGATACAATTTCAATATTAAATACTATTGATAGACACAAGAAAATCTAAACTTATCTATCTATGTACCCGATCATGTGTGCCACATGGCCTCCCTCTATCTCTAGCCTCTTTCGGAGGTCTTTATGTGGTCCCCAAATGTATGTGGAGGGTGTCTCAACATGCTGTGCAGGTGGAGTTGTCGGCAATGGCAATGTCCCCGAAAATGTCAACGTTGAGGGAAAACTTAATAGCTTGAACTTTATTCATATATAACAAATTTTACAATAACAGTACAAATTTTATTTTTATTACTAATATATAGAACTTTATTCATAAACACTTGCACAAACAAGTGAATATATTTTAAATATCTGTAACAATATATCTTGTTAATAACATTTTATTTACTGTATTTGAAGGTTTAATAATTAAATAAATTATCATCTTTTACAGAATCTGGAGGAATATAAAATTATTATCAATTTTTTAAGACAATTTGAGATATTTTAAAATGTATATCATATTATTTATTTTATTTAGAAATAAGTTAATGTAGTAATAATGTATAATAGTGTAGTTTAAAAATAAAAATCATTTCCTTCCCCTCCCTACTTCTAAATTCACAAATAAGGGAAAATATAATTAAAATATTATCCCTTCCTTTCCTTTTTAAAACTCACGCAAAGAAAAATTATAATTCTTTTCCATCCATTCCCCTCTTATACTTTCCCTTCCCATTCCATTCTTCCAAACGCACAAACACTGTAGGGTTTGAATTGATGAAGTGATATAAAAAAAATTAAAATACCACACAACGCCAGTCACATTGGCGTTGAAGTAGGTGAGAAAAAAAAATTATGGTATTACATCCAACCTGTGTTACTCGGACTCGCCTGCTTCTGATGGAGTACCCATGTCGACACGATCCGACACGGGTGCGGGATTTAGGTCGTCAAAAGTGCACTTACAATCCGGACATACGTAACAACAATCAAAGACGGGCGATGGATGTAAAAAGGATCGACAGATTATGTAAAGAAGAGGAAGAAGGATCGACTGAAGAAGAAGAAGGATCCACAGAAGAAGAAGAATCGACGAAAAAGAAAAAGAAGAAGAAGAATCGACTGGAAAAAAGAAAAAGAAAAGAAGAATCGTCGTTTTATTTTTTTCTTCTCCAACGAACGAGCTTGTCTGAGATCAAATCTGGGAAATAAATATATCTGGAAAATTACAGTTAGGTATCCCATAGTTTTTATAGTTTTTTAATTTAGTCCCCCAAGTTTTCTAAAAGTTCAAAATAGCCCCTGAAAAATTACTTATCAGACTGTAGTTTTTTTCCCTTCCATTTTAGCCTCTGAAGTTTCTATAAGAGTTTATTTCCCTGAGTATTTTATTTCTTTAAGGTCAATATTTATACAAACTAATTGATACATGAGAATCCTTAATATATGAGAAGGATTCGTTATACAAACTAATTGATACATGAGAATCCTTAATATATGGGAAGGATTCTATTCTGCTTGATTTGTGGGATAAGTTAGGTAAATGGGATTATATGGGAATTATACTATACAATGAATATAGCTAATCTAATACACCCCCTCAGTCGAAGCGGGAGGTTCACGAACGCCGAGACTGTCCCGAAAATCATTGAAGAGCACGCGCGAAGACCTTTAGTGAAGATGTCAACAATTTGATGACGGGACGGTACGTGGTGAACACGAACTTGACCTCGAGCAACCTATTCACGGACAAAATGGATATCCATTTCAATATGCTTAGTTCTTTGGTGCTGGACAGGGTTGCCGGATAGGTAAATGGCGCTCACATTGTCACAATAAACAATCGTAGCTTTCATGGGGGGCAATGGAGCTCAAGTAGTAGATTTCGGAGCCAACAGGATTCAGAGACGACGTTGGCAACGCCCCGATATTCAGCTTCAGCACTGGAGTGGGACATGGTTGGCTGGCGTTTAGAGGACCAAGAGACCAAGTTATCGCCCAAGAAAACACAATACCCGGATGTTGATCTTCTGGTGTCCGGGTAGCCGCCCCAATCGGCATCGGTGTAAGATACAAGATCAGTAGCAGGGGTGGCGTAAAGGTGAAGGCCGAAAGTTACTGTTCCTTTGATGTAGCGGATGATACGTTTAAGAATAGCCATATGGTCATTGCTTGGTGCGTGCATGTGTAGGCATACCTGTTGAACGGCATGAGAGATGTCTGGCCTGGTGAATGTAAGATATTGCAAGGCACCTGCAAGGCTACGATATAATGTAGGATTGCTATAAAGTGATCCAAAGACCGAGCCAAGTTTTGGTTTGGTGTCAATGGGAGTGGCGCATGGCTTACATTCGGTCATACCTGCGCGCTCAATTATTTCCTCGGCGTATTGGCATTGATTCAGGAAAAGGTCCTCCTTATGTCGAGTTACTGCGATACCTAGAAAATAGCTCAAGGAACCCAAGTCTTTCATGGCAAATTCGGAGGCAAGACGAGACATGATTGACTGGCGGAGCTTGTCAGATGAGGAAATAAGCAAGATGTCATCAACATAGAGGAGCAGATAGGCGGTGTCATTATTATTATGATAAATAAATAGGGAATGATCACACCGACTGCGAGTGAAGCCAATAGTTGAAACAAAATCAGCAAATCGCTGATACCAAGCTCGTGGAGCTTGTTTGAGGCCATAAAGGGATTTCTTCAATAGGCAGACATAGTCGGGATGGTGACGATCACGGAAACCAGGAGTTTGATGCATATAGATTGTTTCCAGCAAATGGCCATGTAAGAAAGCGTTCTTGACGTCAAGTTGGTGAATAGTCCATGATCGAGACAGAGCAAGACTGAGAACTACACGAATGGTGGCCGGTTTGACAACTGGGCTGAACGTCTCATCACAATCGATGCCAACCTGCTGGGACCTGCCATCACAAACAAGACGGGCTTTTATGCCACTCAAAAGAACCGTCAGATTTCTTTTTGTGCCGAAAAACCCACATGGAACGAGTTATATTCACATTAGGTGGTCTCGGAACTAATACCCAAGTCTTATTAGTAATAAGAGCATTGTACTCGTCGAGCATGGCCTCTTTCTAATTCGGGTCGGACAAGGCACTGATTGGGTTACGAGGTATGGGGGACGGGCTGGAGATAGTAGATAAGTTAAGGGGATATTTTGGTTTGAAAATGCCGACCATACCGCGAGTGGTCATTGTCCGGGGAGGGAATGGGGTTGTGATAGGGGAGGCCGTGGTGGTATTTGATGGTACAGGGGTGGGGAGTCATGCCGCGGTGGAGCTGTTCGAGTGGGGGAGACAGGTGGTGTCGCACATGGGGCACCCGGGGTGGGGTCAATGAGCTCATGTAATAGAGGGGAAGGGTCGTCATCGACTCTGGCGAGTGGAGTGGGGGCAGCGGACGGGACAGACTCAAAAGGGGAATTTGGACTCATCAAAAATCACGTGGCGGGATATTATAATTTTGCCACTAGAGAGGTCGTAGCAAATGTATCCACGATGTTTGAGGGGATATCCTAAGAACACACACGGGTGGAGCGTTTTTGGAGTTTATGTATGGTGGGGGATGGGAATAGGGGATAGCATAAACAACCGAAAATACGGAGGTGTGTGTAGGAAGGTGTGCGGTGATATAAGAGTTGGGTTGGGGAGGAGCAAGCAAGAAGCTTGCTGGGAAGTATATTAAGTATGTAGGTTGCCATGTGGAGCGCATAATGCCAAAAGGAAAAGGGCATGGATGCGCGGATGATGATATATTAATGGAGCGGATTTTACGTTCGGCTTTACCATTTTGAGATGATATGTGGGGGCAGGAGAGACGGAAACTCATTCCGTGGTCTTTACAAAACTGGGCAAAATTTGAGTTATCATATTCTCGGCCATTGTCGCATTGGAAATTTTTTATTTGTTTATTGAAGTGTGTGTTTATATATTTTGCGAAAGTTGAGAATATGGAATAATCCTGGGATTTTTGGCCAATTGGAAAGGTCCACAAGAAATTTGTATAATCGTCAAGTAATACCAAGTAGTATTTGTGTCCTGCAGTACTCAAAACTGGTGAGGTCCATAAGTCGCTGTGAATAATATCAAAAGCAGACAATGTTTGACTAGAAGAATCAATAAATGGCAACTTAATATGTTTCCCGAAAATACAGGACTGACACTTAGATAAACTATTTCTAGAGGTGCAAGGAATTAATTTATTTTGACGCAATGAATGAAGAATAGCTGGCCCCGGGTGTCCCAGACGTTCGTGCCATAAAAGCGGAGCTATGGTGGTTAGGGCTGTCGGGTTGCGTTGGGTGGTGGGGAGGGTAGTAGAGGGTATAGGTCGCCAGTGCTGTTACATCTCAGGATTGGTTGTCTCGTCCGGATATCCTTCACACAAAAACCGAAAGGGTCAAATTCAATTGTTACGTTATTATCGGTAGTGAAACGGCGAATGGAAATCAAATTTTTAATGAGCTTGGGGGCATGTAAAACATTATGTAGTTTAAGGCGAGGGTAAATGGGAGGTAATGTGACCTGTCCGTAGCCCCGAATTGGAATTCCTTGGCCACTACCGACTATTATATTTCTATTAGTGCTCAAATTAAAATAAGACGAGAGATTACCGTGAGACGGAGTCATGTGAGAAGTCGCACCGGTGTCCATGTACCAATTCGGGTCCTGAGGAGTCAAACCCAAAGTGTGCATCGTAGCCTCGATGTCTGTTGGGGAAGAACCGTCGGGAGCAGCAGCTGAGGCAACATGGGCCTGGGGTTGCGGTGCTCGGCCGAGTATGCCATGGTAGCGGCTCGGTGGAGGGCGCGGACTGGCAGAGGTGGGGTAGGGGCAAGGTGGGGCACCCCACCCCCATCTCCACGGTTGATATGGAGCCCAGGGATAAGCGGCAGAAGCAGAGGAGCTACCAGAGGATGCACCGTGGCCACCCCCACGACCCTGGCGGCGATTGTTACGACCCTTACCGTTGCCAGATCCACGGGAATTCGGATGTTTGTGGGTGAACGAATTGTCCGGTTTTGAATCTGTGGGACCGATGATATAGGGCAGTGTCTGCGGTGGTTGCCTCCACGGCAGCCTGATTAGCTTTCCGTGTTTCTTCAAGGATTAATCGCGAACGGGCCTCGGAGAATGTTGGTAGGGGCGAGCTTTGAGAAAGGAAAGTAGCAACACCATCGTAGTTGGAGTTGAGGCCGGCGATGAGCCGGAGGACCAGTCGTTGATTTGTGACCCGCCGACATTCGTGAGACTACGAGAGAGCTTTTTCGTATTCCTGCAATATCACGATGATAGACGGATAGTCTTTGAGGTGGATAGTGTTGAATTCCTGCTCCAAACTTACGGCACGGGTGGCCTTGTTATCCTGGAATATATTTTCCAGATTTATCCACGCTTGTCGAGCGGTGGATTTTGGGGCAATGATGGTGTGGAGCAGATCATTGGAGATAGTTCCGTAAATCCACTGGAGGACGACGGCATCCAGACGAGCCCAGATAGCGGGGTCCGCAGGGGGATTGGCCGGTGGATCGGCGGGGGGCAGGATGTGGTCGAGGACCAGGGTGGCAGTGCAATGGAGACGGAACAACTCCACCCAGGTATCGTATTCATCATTATCCATGGCTAGGATGATGGGAATTTGATTTTTGATGTTGTTTATAGCAAGGGCAGGGTGAAGGGTAGCCATGGGGAAGAATAAAGAAGGGGATTTGGAGAAGAAGAGGCTTTGATACCATATAAGAGTTTATTTCCCTGAGTATTTTATTTCTTTAAGGTCAATATTTAATACAAACTAATTGATACATGAGAATCCTTAATATATGGGAAGGATTCGTTATACAAACTAATTGATACATGAGAATCCTTAATATATGGGAAGGATTCTATTCTGCTTGATTTGTGGGATAAGTTAGGTAAATGGGATTATATGGGAATTATACTATACAATGAATATAGCTAATCTAATAGTTTCAGTAGTTTCAGTTCTACCCCTGTTTCTTTATATTTTTGCACTTCAACCCTTAAAGGTTCATGATAAATGCATGTCTATATGCATTTGGACATCATAAACATTATTCTTAAAAAATCATAACATACCGTATCCCCGCACCCTTGTCTAAATTCGGATTCATATCCGTGTATCCTCTATTTTTTGACTTCACGTGTCCGACACTTAGATTTGTACCCGAATCCGACACCCGCATCCGAGTCTGAGTAACACAGCATCCAACGTCAATGTAGCATCCAACGTCAATGTGAATGGCGTTGAAGGTTTGTCTTTTCTAAAAAAAAAATTTAGGACAAGTCTTTTTTTTTTAAATTCACATTTAACAAAATTAATTTGGTATACCAATGCCACTTGAAGTGGCGTTCAATTTCAATTTTCCAACTCAACGCTCATTCAATTGGCGTTTAGCCTATAAAGATAAAAGTTGGAAAAATTGGATGCGACTTAGAAACTTGGATAGTGATTTAGCTATTCTCGGAAAATACTCTCTAAATATGGGTAGAAATAGCAGAGTTAAATTGAAAGTTTGTGTTTTTACCAATCTCTTATGAGAAGTAGGTTTTTCATTATTTTTTTTCACATTTTCCCGACTCTTCTCATAATTCCTCATTCTTCTCTGTACTCTGCATTAATCGGTTTTAGAGTCGATGCCTGTCTCTGTGTATATTGTCACCCAACTTCTGACTGTTCTGTACTCTTCATAATACATCCAAGCAGTAATGGACTTCCTGTACGATTGCAATTTGCAATCATTGCTGCCTATTGCTGTTAGATACTCATAATCATTAATTCTTTTCATTTACCACGAACCACTTTTACCATCTAAAGTATGCTTTATACCCAATTGCCATCTAATGTTTGCTCACCTGTCAACAATCTTACTGGTCCTCGTCATATATCATTGCAATTGCTATTGAGATTCCACAAAGACGATTTCATTAGGGCCTCATAGTCTCCCAGTGGTGATTTGTCCTTGTCAGAAAGCCTTGTCTAGGTGAGCCACTGCCACTGCTGCAGTGCTGCCAGAATCCCCTGCCAATGTGTTGTTTGTGTCTGAGAATAGCTCTAAGGTTAAAGAATTTGACAGAGACACATGGTTGTACATATTGGGGCATCACTCACCCCATTTCAGCATGATGACGTGGTGTGACAGTCTTACTAGATATTTGCTTGTAAATTAGATTGCTTCAATTGAAGTCGCTGCAGATTCAGAGAGCCGGGGGAGGAAAGGAGTAGGTAACAGAGATGGCTCAGCGTCTCAGAGCCACTACCTCTTAGACAAAGGTGCAAAACTGGAAGTTGAAGTTTTCAGAGAGACTACAGTATAAAGTATTCTATAATTTGCTACATAGAATGAATAGTTTTTTTAAGTGCTATTATTTGGTAGGGGGAAAAAACAAAGACTCCTTGTGCCATCATTAACATCAACATCCTGACTCCCTTAAGTCATCGAATTTCTCCATCAAGTGGTGATATTGGACTCACTTGTCAAATAAAGTTCTTTTCAGAGGGGTGAATTGATGTAGGATAAGATAGTCCTTTGAAGTCTAAGACAAAGACCACGAGTCGTACTAGATTTACGAGGCCTTTTTGTTAACAAGGAAGTTCTTTGATATTAGCATTAGAATTATTGATTATATATTAATTAAGCTGCTCAACATTAGCTGTAGAAACTGAAACTATTTGGCATCATAGATAGTAATACTCTCTGTAGTTGGAGTATTCAATATCTCCACATTTCGTAGAATGAATATAAAATCTTTTTCTCTCTAAAAATTAGTAGAGGGATTATGTAGAAAACTTTTTGCGCTTATATTATACTACATTAGTAAATTCCCTGCTACATTGTCATCTTCCTTCTTAGACCTGGACTAATTTATGAATCTGAAGTTTGTAGTCATGTTTTGATTCAACATTTATACATGTTTATTGCCCGTCTAATGAGAGTTGTACATTTGTACTCGATTCAGAACTGAATAACTAATCTGCGTACCAGTTACTAACCATGAATTCAGTTTCACACCTCTTATTCCTTAGTTTAATTATCTAATAATGGCCTGCTTATGACTCTATTCCTTATTCTTTCCCTTTCTGCTCATACTCCCACGTGTTGGGATTGATGTCGTTTTCTTCCTTGTGGCAAAGAAGGAATACAACAAAAGAGAAATGTTTTTCATTGTTTCCTCAAATTCATGTTTTTTCAAACCTTCCTTTCGAGGCCAGGCCATTTCTTAGTTCAAATATGAGTTCTTTTTTTTCTTCGTCTGTCCTATTCGAAAAATAACAAATGTAGCCATTTAATTTTGATAATTCAAACTGGTGCAGGTTTTCAATTGTTTCAACCACCAATTTTGCTTGCATTTTGAGGCTTTCCATATTGGAATGGCGCCGGTTTACATGGCTTTCCTTCGCTTTATGGGAGACGATCACGATGCCAAAAAATTTAGTTACAGTCTGGAAGTCGGGGGATATGGCAGGAAGCTAACATGGCAAGGAGTTCCAAGGAGCATTCGCGACAGCCACAAGACGGTCAGAGACAGTCTAGATGGACTGATTATTCAGCGAAGCATGGCACTCTTCTTTTCGGGTGGCGACAGACAGGAGCTGAAACTCAAAGTGGCTGGTCGTATTTGGAAAGAACAATTATAAGTTCGAAATACTATAAAACCCATTTCTGTTTTTTACTTCTTCTTTAATTCCTTATAAAACCCATTTCTTTTCTTTTTTTCCCTCTTTAATTCCTTATAAAACTTGCAGTATTTATTTTATTTTATATATTTTGATTTTTTTTTCTGGGTTGATGGAGAATTCATATAATTTTGTAAATGGTTTAGTTATAAATTGCTGACTTGTTTTAGGGATTAAATACACTTTTCTCCGGTCTACTCAACCTCAGTTTACAAATACACCACTGAACAATAATTTTTTTACAAAAAATTGAAAAATCGTCTATTTTGTTAAAATATTAACGACAAATCTATGTATCAGCTGACAAGGAGAGAGAAAGAAGTTGAGTTGGATAACTAATTAAATTAAATTATACTCAATTTTATAACAAATAGTTAAACAAAATATAAATTAAATTAATATACATAATAAATAATTTATTTTAATAAACAAATAAATAAATTAATAATAAATATATTAATGTATAATTTTTACAAATATATTTATATTAAATTAATGAATTCATTTTTTTTATTTTTTAAATAGTTTTAAGTTGACTTTAAAAATATAAAATTATCCACTATTTTGAAATGGATGGATTATTATTATTATTATTATTATATAATTAATAATTATTATTATAATATTTAAAAATAAATTACTACCAAAATTAGAAAGAAATTAAAATCAAACTAAAATAATAATTTAAAGCTTAATGTAAAACAATAAAAAGAAAATTTGGGCAACTAATCTCTTTGCTCCATTTTTACCGAACACATCCACTGCCGGCGCTGCAGATCATCACTAAATCTATCTTCTTCCAATCAAATCCAGTGAAAAGAAATCTCAACAATGTTTGGAAAGCATGTTGAAATCATCTGGATGGTTGAGAGCTGTCCTTACCGAATCCATCTTCTTACAGAACAATGTTTGCTACATAGAAGTGAATTCGATTTCTGAAAATTAGGTTAGCAAGTAAGGTTTTGAAAGAGGAAAATTTATTTCATTGTAATGGGTCTAGTTTCAATCATTGATTTTAAATATGCTTTCCATCATGAAAATCTATTATAATGTTTGCCAAGATTTCAACTCCATGATTACAGGATTTGCTAGAGATGTGGGCAGATGAAAATCCTTTATAATGTTTGCCACATGATTCCAACTCTCGATTTGAGAATAATATTGAAGGTTCTTTTTCTCTAATTTCGTTTTAGAGTGAGAAGTAATGAATTTATCTTTAATTTGGGGATGAAAATAGATTTCTCTCACTAATTTAGGTAGTGATGGATCTTGAGAATAATGATGGTGTTCTCTCACTAAATAGATAAAGGAAGAAGATGAAGTAAGACTGAGGAGAGAGAGTTTTTTTTTTGTTTGATTATGCTATTTGGTATTAGAAAACTAAAATTTTAATTTTAGTTTTAACCCAAATTTAGTTAATTTTAGTATTAAAATATTATAAGTTTTCCACCTTGGCAAAATTTATAGACAAATGTGTAAAAAATTAATTTCTCTTTCACATGCGCATGTCACATGCAAGACTTCTGTTTCATTTAACTGAATTTGTAACGATTTGATAAATATTTGTAGTTTACGTGATAAAAGTGAGGCAATATTAAATTTGAAGTACTTAAGAAGTAATTGAATTTTCATCTTTTTAAGTGTTTGAAAAGAAGTCGTCCTGAAGCAAAAACCTCGAGCGTTGTTATAAAATAATAGTAGACGAAGGAATATCTAAATAATAGAGACCACCAATCTTCTGTCCTGTCATAAAATCCTGAGTTAGGAAAAAAATTATTGAACAGTGTAGAGATTCAAAAAGAAATTTGCAGTAAATAAAGGAACATGAAGAACAAATGATAATATTAATGAATGAGTACAAATTACAAAACCACCTCCAGAAATAGAAGAAAGAGTACCATCAGTTACTCGAATCTTGTCTTTTCCAGAACCAGGATTTGTTCTTGTTGGGGGGGGGGGGGCAAAAAAAGTTTAACAGCATAAAATATATTTAAAATTTCACTATTACAAAACATATTTTTTACTAAAACAAAAATAATATAGTAATACAATTTGCTTTGACAAAGATAATAAAACATAGCAAAAAAAATCTTTTAAAACATATTAAAAGCTTCACTGTAACTTGGGGCAGAAATTTTTACAAAATTTTCAAACCAAACCAAATGTATAAAATGAAGCTTATAAAAATTTTCAAACTTTGGGGGTGAGTTTTACAAAAATTTCAAACCTTGGGGGGGGGGGGCGTGACCCCCTCCAATATACATGTGGCTCCGTCCAACAAGACGTGTATGAAATAAAAAAATTGGAGAATCCCATCATATGTTCGGAAGCACGTGTGTATAAGAGTTGAAATGAACTCTGTGTGTTGCCAGAATGTTTTTTGTGGATTTATAGCAGAGGAAAGCCTTACCATTTGAATGGTTCAAGTTGCGTCGGCTTCTTCGCCTTATCATCCCCTTGCGCTGCGTCGGTTGGGTTGGCTACAGGCTGGTTTTGATCATATCCCCTAGCAAGAATAAAGGGTCAAATGACTCTTGTTAATATAATTAATAATTAATTTTCACATCATTAAGATTAAAAAAAACAAAAGCTTAACAAAAAATAAATTAAATTAATAAAATGATTATATTATATTAAATATAATACGATAATATCAATTGCCTATATTGTTTTTGTACTGAAAAAAGAGTGTCATTTATTGAACAAAAAATAGTGAGAGAATTAACGTTATAATACTTGGGGTAGTATTGGAAACTAAACAATTAATACTTACTTGAAATTCTCAAACGACATTTATTAATAGATAAAAATACTTCTCTGAAACGACTTATATTAAAGGACGAACTCCATCAAACTCGCGATCTTTGACGTCCCAATTAAAATACCCCCACCCCCCCAAAAAAAAAAAAAAAAAAAATTACAAAATTGCAGACAACAAGTGCACGAAAATTAGGGCATTTATTTGATAACTAGTATTGAGGTAAGTGTGAAGTTATCGTGCATCTGATATGGCTTTATCATGATCTAGATCATTGTCAACCACTGTTGTAGGCATGCACATGTGTTATTGTGATGTACGAGCGCGAATTTGTGTTTCGAAGAAAGATAGGTCAAAAGGTAAAAGGTTTTATGGCTGCCGAAATTATGGGGTTAGTTTTCTCCATCCAATTTGTAATGTGCATTTCATCACTCTCTTTGTTAAATCACGTTTGTTATGTGACTTTGTTTTCACTTTGTGATACCAAATTTGATAGGAATCTGGGAGATATTGTGGATATTTTGAATGGGTTGAAATGCCTTCCATTGTAGATGAAGCAACGAGTGCGATGAGCAAGCTAGTTGAAAAGGTGAACTTAGTGATGGATAAAAATGCAAAACTGAAGCAGAAGTTGAAAATTTTGAACAAGGAAACACTGATAAAGGAAATGGAAGTTAATAGACTTAAAGAGGGAATCTCAAAACTTAGAATGTGTTGTGTATTGTCATGGATTGTCACTGCAATTGTAATTTTGACATGGATTTGCATGATGTAATGGTAATGTATTGATTGTATTGGATGTTCTGTATTGTAATGCATCATGTATTTTTATTGCTAACAATTGTAATAGGGTGATGGTGATAGGAAAGATGTAATGGTAATGAATTGAAAAGGCTGAAGATGTTAATGTTTGTCATGGTTAAATTGTGTTTTTGTGTAATCCATTGGATTCATAGCAAAAATTAAGACCAATTGTAGCCAAAACACAATAGTAGCCTTACTCAAAACAGAACAATTCCCCTGCCAAAAACAGAACAAAGAACAATTGGTCCATGACAAAAATAGAAAGAAAAAAAAACCATTCATTCAACCATACATGCCATAATGCCATAAGTACCAACTGCTTAATACAACCATACATAACCAACTGCATAACATAACCAAAGCACAAGTACCAACAGAAATTGGTCACCAAAATATAGCATTAATAAATTGTCATCGGGTCAGAACAACATATAGTATTGCTTAATACATTCATACATCCACCTTCAATGTAGATTGCCAAAAATACATACATACTAGCATTCAAAGCCAACTAAAAAATCATTGTTTAATTCCATAATTCTTATCAAGTACATAATAGGTTCACTCTAATCACTCCACTCCCAATGGATAAAAGTTCTTTTGCCCTTTACTCTCCACACTCTAGTGTCACTATTTGATGGTCCACCTTCACTTCCTGCCCTTCTAGGAATTTCACTTGCAACATGAGATGGTCCACCTACACTTGCTGCCATCCTTGAAATTTTCCTTACCTACATGCACAATTGCAATTAGTCTTAGGCATTGAACAAGCATTGAAACACTTGTAACTTTCTGGATTATAATAGAACGTCATTTAAAATAATATGCAATCATATCATTGAAACAGAATAAGGATTGGTTATAGCTTACCCTTAGCGTAGCAGGCCTTGATTCAGTCCCAGATTGGTGTGGGGTAGATTGCCTTAGTTCTCCAATAGGTTGTGGGGTAGGTTCAGTCCTTGCTTGTTTAACTGGTGTCATCTTACAACCTAACTTGTTATGCCCATACTCCTTGAACATAGAACACCTAACATGTGTCCCTTTCCTAGATGACTTGGTCTTACTCTTAGGGCTCTTCATTAGGATCTTTCCTCCTATTTTTCTTAGGTCTGCCTGTTATTTTCTTGGTTGGTGGAGGCAACAATATTGTCATGTTGGCAGGAGGCCATTCATTTGAACCCCCATTGGACTTAACAAGTGGTTATACCATTTAAGATAAGTCTCTACATAATAGCAGGAATCAACATAGTTCTCAATTGGTTGTTCCATGCGAAGGATTCCAAATGCTCCATGGTGACAAGGAATGCCAGATAACTGCCATAACCCAAGTCCTAACCTCTATGTCTACCTTGTATTTCTCACTTCTATCAGACACTTCAAACTTGTGCCCCCCGTCCCAGTCATACTCACAATATTTGGTTAACTCAATGGTCTTATTAACCTTGTCATAATCCTAGGACATAACTTTGCCTCTATTTTTTGCATCTCATCTCTCTTTGAATGAATTTTACTCATGACTTGTGTTTTTATATCTTCAAACATTGTTAGTAGTGGTTTATACATAGCCTCTAGGATCCAACTATTAAAACATTCAAACATGTTATTAGTCACAATATCACATTTGGTTTCACAAGAAAAAAATGTCTTGCTCCACTGCTTAGGAGGAATATTTAAAAGATGAATGTGAGCATCCTTACTCTCCTTCCTGATGTCAACCATTGCCCTTCTAAAATCATGAGGATTACTGGCCTTGGCTGCTCTCCAAAACATCACCTTCAAGGCTGCTCCTGAGAATTTCTTCCTCCAGTTAGCATAGATGTGTCTTGCACAACATCTATACTCTGCCTCTGGCAAAAGCTCTTGTATGGTAGGCACCAAACCCTTGCATTAATACAATAAAAACAAGTTTAGTACTAATATAACATAATATTTTAACCAGTAATATAACAGACAATACAATGTTAAAAATAATTTAGTTGTTTATACCTTTTGTTGGTCAGTTATCAAGGTCCATCCTCTACCTAATTCCAGGACAACATCCTCAAGCAATAAACTCATAAACCAACTCCAAGAATCCTTGTTTTCACTCTCAACCACTGCCCAAGCAATTGGGAATATTTGGTTGTTTGCATCCCCACCAATAGCAAATAACAACTCACCCCTGCAGTATGTCTTTAAGAAACAACCATCAAGCCATATTATGTGTCTGCATCCCTCCAACCAATTTTGTTTCAGAGCTTTAAAACAAATGTACATTCTCTGGAATCTAGGTGGAGTGCCTCCATCACCTTTAATTTGGACTGTGCTACCAGGATTTGTAGCTAGAATCTCATTCCCATACTCCCAGACTTTAGAATAATGCTCCTTCAAAGTTTTCTCAATTTTACTTAAAGTCACACTCTTTACTTGTCGATTAATCGAGGTAATGATGATTGCGATCCAAACTCATCGCTTAATTCTTTCATACCGCAATTCCTCTCACCTCATCCTTGGTTTTGCTCTTATGGTACCCCCAAACTTATCAACCAACCATCTAGACCTAACAATCTTAATCCTTATTTTCCTCACACAATAATGCTTCTCATTGTATGATTTAATTTGAAACACCTTCTCCCTTGGCACATAACTAGCCCATAACCCCCATGGACAATTCTTAGCACACTTTGCTTGTATTCTTGTTTTCTCATTACAAGAAAAATATATTCCCTTTCCATAACCAACTGCATAATTCACAATAGCTTCCCTACATTGTTTAGGTCCAATGAATGTCATATCAACTTCAAATTTTATCTTGGTAATTGGAGTGTTGGGATTATATGCTAGAAGAACTCTTTTCACTTTCCTCTGTAGCTCTTCTCCTTCCCATTCACTGTTACTACTAGATTCACCACTTGGAGGAATCTCATCATCAGAATCTTCTTCATTTTCTACCCAAGGCTTCATTCCTTTTGTCCCAAACCCCAATTGATCCTCATCATCTGAAAATGTTGGTTCAGCTTCTTCAACCTCTTCTACAGTCTTGGTTTTTCTAGATTTCCTAGCCTTTTCCCCCCTGCTAATGCTCTCTTATGTACCAATATCCACATTTGGTTCAGTCACTATTGGATTTTTAGCCTTACATGTAGTTGATCCACCTTTAGCAGTACTTGAGGCCTCAAGTTGCTCTCTTGGGATAGGTTGAGCCCCAACCTCCTCAACTGGTTCTTCATCAATGTTTACTTCACACTGCACAACCAACTCTTGTTCTTTTTACTTTTTTTTATCTCTTCCTTTCTTTTCCAAATATTTATCAACTCCTTATTCCCATCATCATCACTAGCACCACTTAACTCCTCAACATTTTCCTCATCACTACCATCATCATCATCTATATGTTTTGGTGCTTCCTCATCTCTGACATCAACCACATCCCCTATTGCAGGTGTTTCTTCATTATCCTCATGATCACAGTATATATCTATCTTCCCAGTTTTCAAAGCTTCTTCAATTAACAGTCTTACACTATTGTTATCATGAAGAAGTTCTAGACCATTCTTCAAAGTAAACTCTGCCAATTTGAAGTACATAGCAAAGTCTCTTTTTATACCCTAGGTGTTTTACCAACTTTACCATCCTATCAACATTCAAGTAATCTCCATCAGCTCCCTCATAAGTTTCTTTCCTTCCACCCTCATAAACATATGATTCATCCTCCTTGGTAACAAACTGACCTTCATGGTACAATTCAACATCAAAGTAGTTCATGTTGCATGAAACATAATGCACACTCGGTACTATTAAACATTAAACAAATTACAAAGTCACACAAATTATGGAGCTAACCAGAGTAAATTGAAATTCCCACTTTTATACTTTGTAAACATTAAAGAAATTAACTACTCAAAATTTGTGAACACAAACAACAATACAGAGTCACACATTTCACTTTAATCACTGTTAATAAATTGAAACTCACTTTAAACCACAATAATATTAGTTTAAACAAGTGAACAACAACTTAAACCCAATAATATTAGTTTAAACAAGTACAAAGGCAACTTTTGTACCAAAACTCCACCAAACTTCGCTTTTAACAAAAACCTAGATGAAAAGGAGTGTAATATTTAATTTATCAGACAAAAATAGGTGCAACCCAAATACCACTTACTTGTTTGGTAGAAGATCTAAACCCTAACTTTCTTGAAATGGTCCCCCTCCTTCTTCATCACTTGCTCTCGCCTGAGACCCACCTCCTTCCTCGATTTCTTCTCAGACAAAAGTGCACTTTTGAGCCCTAGTAAATTTGTTTCTCTCTTTTCTTTTGTTTGGTGTCTGTTCGTTCCACTTGTTTTGATCATTTCTTTATAAGGTTCCTCCCGCCCATTCCACGATAGCTTAACTGATTGGCCTTAATGCACACATCAGGAAATTCACGTATTTTATTATTTTTTTTAAAAAGCCACGTAGGAAATCACGGCTTAATTTTTAACGTCTGTAAGTAAAATTGGACGGAATGACCTAAATTTTCAATTTTAAAAAGTACAATGGGATAATTGAATATTTTTAAAGTTGAGTGACCAATTGCTTAGAAGTCTACGACCACATGGGGTAAAGGTGTTTTTTTGCCTTAAATTAACTAGTGCAAAGAATCTTCACGCGTGGGGATCTACCTAGACCACCTTCTCTTGGAACCACAATCTCCGTGATCCAGACTTTATTTCCTTGTGTGCCTGCTTTGTATCATTGTGACATTTATGAGCATGCATACTCATATCGTCAATAGTCTTTGTACACCCACTTATCTTCTAATCCCCCCGTCTTCTTTAGTAACCAAATCAGAAAATTGAAACAGCCAATGGCAAGGATGGTAATTACCTTGATGATGAGCTCTTGAAAGCACGAATTGAAGAAGGACTGGAGTTCTTGAACACCTTCAAAAAATTTATACAACCCATCGGAATTGAAGAAGGACTGGAGTTCTTGAATACCTTCAAAAAATTTATACAACCCATCGGAAACGAACCCCAAACTTCTTGTTCGTCTCAACTTCAGTATGTCTTCTCGGCATACGAAATGAACCCCAAACTTCTTCACCTCTAAATTACCATCTGCAGTATAGTTGTACTTTTATTAAGAAATGGAGTATAAAAGACGTGAAGATTAATTATAAAAGAAACAGTTTGCGCATGGGCTCATCATCAGATGCAGAACCGATGCGAGAGGGAGGGAGAGGGAGAGGGAGAGGGAGGGGGAGAGGGGGAGGGGGGGAGGGGGGGCAGAAGCAATATGTTTCATGTTATTTGGAATTTAGTTTTATAAATTATCAAAGTAAGTTTCTCTTAACCTTCTGGCTCCACAGTGAATGAAATATGAAACTGATGTATTTGAGATGGATCTACTGCTCTTCCAAGATCATCAGGTACACTCCAATACCAAGCCAACTGGGTCTCTAACTCGGTCTCCAACAAGTTTATGGGAACCGGAATCCTCCAATATTTGCCCGCAACATGAATATGTGCAACGATCTCATATTTCACTTCTCTATAAGCACCTCTCATATTGACAAGAGAGTTGGGGACAACAATAACAGCGCATAAAGCAACTTCAATGCATTTATCAATATCGAATACACCCCTTAAACCTTGATGCTTTGTCTCTGTACCTTTAAGGATCATGTAAGCTAATCTTCCCAGCTCAAACCACTGTGGGATTTCACTTCCAGCAGCAACTATCTCAAATATAGCTTCAGGTATAACTCTGCATTCACTTCTTACCTGCACAAAAGGAAAAGAAAAATGTAACATGATTGTTACCAATTGGGGAAGATAGACAGAGACGCATATATACACACGGACCTGAAGGTACTTTTTCAAAATTGTATCTGCTAAACCACTGCCCCTCTGATTCTCAATCAATTTAGGACAGTTCAAACAAGACACCGTTGGATTAATGTTGTGGCTCGCCGAACGAAATTTAGATACATCTAATCTTTCTCCTCCTGAAATATAATGACTGAATCTAATTTCACCTCCATACAGTGTCTCCTCATTTATTTTTGATAGCTTTGGTAATGAAAAGTTCTGGTTAGGGAAAAAAGACGACATCCATGAATATGCAAAAGTCTTAATCTTTCCAAGTGAAGTATGAAAGAGGGCAGCTCTTTTATAGCAGTTTTACTCGCATCAAGTTTCCGTAAAGAGCGCATTTTCCCCAAGCTCTCTGGTAATCGCTTAATTATAGTCCCATCCAAATACAAATGCTCTAAGCGCATCATGTTTTCTCCAAATTCTGGAAGATGTACAAGTTTCGAACAACCAGAAAGAAGAAGAGCTTCAAGACCATCCATTTCCATGTTGTTTCCAAGCCTTTGAAGTTTTCTACACCCCTTTCAGATTCACGTAGCTAAGCCTTTTGTGAACAAGAAGTGATTTGTGTAACTTAACCAAATTAGTGCAGCCTTCGAGATTTAGTTGCTCAAGATTTGGAGTTGATGTCAAGTCTGGAATTTCAGTCAAATCCACTGAGCAACAGAAGTTAATAGATCTCAAATTGGGCATGCCCTGCTGATTGAGAGAGAAAAAAGAATTGTATTTTAACTTTTGAAAACAATAAATCTTCTAATTAGTGGTACTACTTAGATTGTAAACAATTTTCAGAGTTGTATTGTCTAAATCTCAAATTAATGATGTCAATTTTGATTTTAAAATATCTCAAATATAATTCAAAAGTCAATATTGATCCTATATCATGTAACCAAGGGAGTATATGGTATAGAAAACACTTACAATATTGTTCTTCCATAGTTTTTCAAGTCGACTGGAACGTATGTCAAGTTCATAAATTTGTTTTGGTGCAAATGTTGGTGGAAAACACTTTAAAGCACATCCATACCATTCAAGAATTCGTAAATCATTGGAAAGATACTCGAGACCATCCCGAAAGAGTACATTACTTATTCTGAGAAATTTAAGTTTCTTCATCTGTGAGAAAGATTCAGGATGACCATTGCAGTTTTCCAGTTCAGCCCCATACTGCTCCTGGTTTATAATTTCAATTACTTTTGTTC
Organism: Panax quinquefolius; assembly: GCA_020205615.1. Taxonomy (NCBI): domain Eukaryota; kingdom Viridiplantae; phylum Streptophyta; class Magnoliopsida; order Apiales; family Araliaceae; genus Panax; species Panax quinquefolius. The sequence goes on along the minus strand of CM035164.1, from coordinate 774,834 downwards.
CCTAGAATAATGAAGATAGAAGAATAAGTGGCATAAATTTTAAGTAAATTTTCAAAATATTATTTATTTACTTTTCTCAATGAAATAATTACTATGTTGATGTTCAATAAAAAATCATTACACAAACCTTTTCTTCGGATGTGCATATATCAATAATATCTTCACGACGCTTGAGCCCGATGCGTTCTCCAGGCTTTCTGGGGCAATCCTTACGAAGAATTTCCCAACCCATTTGTTGTAGTAGATCATGCATCCACACACTATCGTCATAATTAATTGTTATGAGAGACCTATTAATGAGAATATCAATTCCGAGCACAGGGTACAAACCAATATTCTTTAGTATATCATTTACTAGTTCTTGGTTTCTCCCTTTTAAGAAGCAAGCAATATATATGAATATTTTCTGCTCGTTTATGTCTAGTCTATGATGGCAAATTTCAAGTCTTTGGATAACTTTTTTATCTGGAAATTGTTGTAGCTTCTCCAATGTCTCTCTCCAATATTCTTCTCCTTTATCAAATAAAAGAGAACCAAAAGCATTAAGAGCTAGTGGAAGGCCACCAGAAAGTTTAACAATATCACTGGATAACTTTTCATAACCGTGTTTTGGTTGTCCTTCCGTAAAGGCCGACAAATTGAAAAGTCTAGTGGCATCAGAAAAGTTTAATCCCTCACACTTATATTTGCAGTCCACTTTATGTATTGTCAACAATTCTTCATTTGTTGTTGTCATGATAATTCTGCTACCATGCCCAAACCATTCACGCTCCCCAGCCAAAAGTTTTAATTGCTCACCGTTATTTACATCATCCAAAACGATTAAAATCTTGAAACCACGTAACCTTTCTTGCAACATGCTAACTCCTTCAACAACACTACTTACATGTATATGCTCATCCTTCAAGATGTCAACAAGGAGTTTCCGTTGTAACTTACATAAATCACTGTCATTACTCTTAGAAATGTCCTTAATGTTTCCAATAAAGCTATATCCTTGAAATTGATTACGAATTCTCTCATAGACAACTTCAGCAAGAGTAGTCTTCCCCATTCCACTCATCCCACAAATTCCTATGAAGCGAATATCATTAGAATCCATATTCAAAAGACTTTTCAAATCCTTTACTCGAGATTCTATTCCTACTAGGCCTTTGGTAGCATCTCTATGTAATGTATCCTGCAAGTCCTTAAAGATCCTTCTTACAATTTCAGTTATGACTTCTGACTCATACCTGCAAAATGATTAAGCACGAGTGTGTTTATATGCGATTGGTCAGAATTGACTAAAATGTGGAATGCTTAATTGCAATGAGAGAGAGAAAAAAATTGAGGTTGCTTGCACACTGGATTCTGAAGTTACTTATGTTGCATTAAAACTTCAATCTTTTGCGATTATTTCAAATAAAACATGACACTTTCCTTGGACAGAAAGTGCTGTGTATGGTCATTTCTTTTCTGTCCAGAGAGAAATATTTATGTTTCTGAGACAATAAAGTGGCTTCATGTTCCAACTTCAAATTTTGCCATCACCAGAATCTACTATTATGACAGTTCCACAATAATTTTTTATCTCTAAAATTGTACATGAAATTCGTCATTTTAGAAACATAACCTCTTTTTTGAGAAAGGAGGGAATATCACTGTTTCCAGAGAGGGAAGGATAAGTTTGGCAGAATAAGAAGAATTATCAATGCAGTATAAGAATAACAAGAAAAAGTTACCGGGTTCCTTGTACGTGCACTCCACTCATATCACCCACTTTTCGTAAAGCAGCTCTCCATGTTTTCACCTTCTCTGATGCATATCTGTTACTTGTTTCATGTTTGGCAAAGGATTGCGCAAAAGTTTTATTTTGATACCGCACATCAGAGGGATCCACATGGTAAAAAACAGGAATAACAATCATATTCTTCTTTTCCATGCATTCAACAATTTCAGCAAGTTCTTCCGAACACCATGTTGAAGTTGCATAATCACTTGACAGAACCACAATCCCAAACCTTGATGCTGCGATTGCTTCTAATAGCTCGGGCCCGATGAGGTCTCCAACCCGAAGTTTCTCATCATCCCTAAAAGTATTAATACCTTGCCTAGTCAAGGCATCATATAAATGACCGGTGAAACCCATGCGAGTATCCTTGCCTCTGAAGCTGAGGAACACATCGTGTTTACATGGACTTCCTGTTGAAGAAAAAGATGTGGATGACGCTCTAATTGGAGAGGTCATTGAAACCCATACATGTAATTACTATAACTAGCAATTAATTGAAACCCAGAATTAAGAGGGATAGAGAGCTTTACATTCAGGACATAATTGTTAGAGCTTTACAAAGTCAATACAAGCAAACAACTTCTTAGCTGTTAAACCAGCTACATCCAAGCAGGTCAATGAATAATTGAGGTCCTTCTTTATTATTATTGGAATACAATAGTCAAGTAAATACTTGGAGGCACCCACTTGAGCATTGAATATACTATACAAACTTATAAAATGTGTCTTTAGTTTTGAATGACATCAAATATGATGGTAGGTGGACATGCCTTTCTGGGCGTTTACATAGGAAAATGCCTCAATTTCATGATAAGAGTCCGATTTGCAAATAATAAAAATATATTTTTATTCCATATTTACCCCTAAGTTAAAGCCACCAAAACTCTCTTGTAACCATCAAAATTTCTTTTTGTGCGCATCAATTAGCCATTAAATTAGATTCCTAAGAACAAAAGATATATATTGGTGTGGGAAAGAAAGAAGATTCAAATGGGAATATAGATAATTCCTAGTTGCAATCCTCCAACCTCAAAAAAATGGACAATGCCAAATCTTGTTTACGACTTTTCGGTCAAAGTGAGCCCTATGGATAATGGAATTTTATTTTTCTTTTTTCTTACAGACAAACCATCAAAGCCATATATGTCATTTCTGGGAAGGTTAGTACTACTATAAAAATTGTAAATCTACAAATATTTTTTAGGTACCGTACCTTTGAAAACTTCTCATCAACTAAGACTATTTAACATCATAAATTGCTAATTTAACATCATAAATTGCCACAATACAAATAAATGAGATTTAATTTCATGCAGTAATTAATATTACCTATCGGGAAGCAGCTCAACTGTTGAGAAGGTGTTTACTACTGCTGGGATTCATAAATTCCTCGCAAGTTGAAGGAAAGGAAGAATGAATCTGGAATATATCACTCCCACCAGCAACTAACTCAAATCTAATCTTCAACCGACTGAATGTGTGACAAGGATTTCGGAGCTTCAGCCGGAAAACAGCCATGGTTACCGGCGGACAGTATTAGTTGGAATTGGTAGAGTTGTAAAATCTCCACCGACCCTGCATTTTTATTTTTGTATTTTTTTCTGATTTACTAAAATAAAATAATGAAAATTTAATTTATAATGAAAAAAGAAAAAAAAAAAATAGAAAAGTGTATGTTTTGTTTCATGTTATTACTAAAAGAAAACTTCATACGTAACCCATATACAGCTGGTTCGACTGATAAAAATCAAAATCGCTTGGCTCTTCGGTTTGGATAAAACAAAATCGTTTTTGATCAAAATTCGGTCAAACCCGGTGACTCGACAGTTGGACCGGTCGACCTAGTAACTGGGTTTCCTACCTCACTCTTTTTTTGTGTGCTAAGCCATTGAATTTAATTGAATGAATGTATGAGTTTGAGTTATGGTCATGATTTAATATATTTCTTTTCATATAGATTTAGTATTTATTTGAATTGTATAAAGTAATCATTGCACAAATAAATTTGGTTTTTTTTTTACCGAATTTGATTGAATGTATCCTATAGATATTTGTTATTTGTGTTTGATTTTATCACTCGAGTCTTGAGTTTTGAGTTATGATCATGATTTAATATTTTTCTTTTTAAATAGATTTAGTATTTATTTGAATTGTATAAAGTAAACATTGTACAAATAGGTTTTTTTTGGGTAGATAAATTGATTAATTTTATATATTTACTAAATATTATATATAATATATAATAATAATTAATATATTTAATTATTTATTATTTATTACATATTAATGACGTTCTTTGGTCAATAATTGATTCGATTCTTTGGTTGGGACCAAAGTGATCCATCCACCCAGTAGCTTTTTTGGTTCGATGAAAGGTTCGAGTCTGAAAATATTGCTTCATAAAGGAAAAAAAATGAATACTTAAGGTCCATATTCAAATTATTAAATTGCATTTATATTAGTTTTGTTATGATTATAATCTAGAGGCTATAATAAAGATTATAAAAGATAATCTAATGTTATTTTTAGTTTTTAGTCCAAATTCGTCCATTTTTAAACGGAAAAAGGACAAGAAAAATTAATGGTTAATCATCTATTTGCTTACTTTTTATTTTGAGTTCATTAACAAGTCCTTTAGTTAGATGGAATCGTTTTAGGACGAAATGAAATGATGATCGGAATCAGAATCAAATCATAATGGAATCAGATTCGAACTCTTGATTCATGAGCTTGGAACGTTACTTAAAAATTAGATAGGAATGGAATGAAATAGAATGTAATGACAAAAATATCCTTAACCAACTAATTAAGTAAGTAATATATATATAATAATGCAAAATAATATATAATGTTATTATATAATATATTACTATAACGTAATATAATAATAATAAAAAATATAATATATACTATGAAACAACTCGGGTCAAATCCCGAATTCGAAACAAATTAAATCACTAGCACAATAGTATCCGAATTGAATCAAATCCAAAAAAACAAGGCGTTAAACCACTAATAAGACACAATAGTATCTCTTTGGTCATCTTAGCCCAACACATGCTAATCCAAAAGATCATGATTTAATTCATTATATGTAGACAAATTTTTCTCATATATTTCGATGTGGGACTGTAGTGTTACATACGAATACATATAATATTATATATTATATTAGATATTCTATACATATATATATATATATATATATATTAGAATATAATATAAAATAAATATAATACATATTAAATATGTTATATTAAATATTATTAATATATGTAATAATATTATATTTAATATATATTATAAACATTTAAAAATATATATTTAATATATAATATAGTATGTCATATATCTCTTCCTTGCGTATATAGTCTACTCATCAACAAGAAGTCTTCTTTTCCTTCCATATCTCTTCCTTGCATTCAAGTATGACTTTGACTACTTCTTGGTTCATTTCTAGTACACTTTCTATGACTTCACGGAGGGAATCCAAGGAAATGGAACCATGTTTTAAGCCAAAAACTAAAAGAAACTAAAGAAATTACGTGTACAGCCAAAAAGAAAAGCAAATAGAAACTGAAATATTAAGGAAAATCAAAGCCCCAGATTTTCTTATTTCTTCGCAATTACATAGAGAAACATGTGAATGCATCACACGAAACAGGAATATTTTTAATAAAGAGTAGAGATACTGCTACTCTAAATGCTACCATACTAATGCTAGTCTTCAACATGAATTAATTAGCTACTCTCAGAATCAAGTCTCCCACTAAATGTTCTTATTTCATCTTTTGTCTCAAATTTTGTCCAAGTTGAAGACATTTATCACCAAAAGCTACCTGTAGGCAAGAACTAATGATGCAAGTCATCTATCTGTAGGAAAGAACTTCTGAAGCATGTACAGTACCATGGAGGTGGTAGATGCATCGGATGAGAAGCCTTTGAAAACCATTTTTCCTATGAGTACACTTGCTTCACTTTACTTCTTATTTTGAAAACATCCACGGATAATAATGTTGTAAGTGACATCATCTGACAAGCAATCATTAGCTTCCATTTCCACAAGTAGCTCATTTGCTTCCTCCAGTAGTCCTTCTTGACAAAGTCCTCGGATCATCACTGTGTATGTCCTAGTATCTGGTCGCAAGCCTTTCAAAGGAAGGCTATCAAAAAGGTTTCTTGCCATATCAAGCACTTCATCTATGCACAATCCATCAATGAGGACATTATAAGTAACAATGTTAGGAATTAAACCATTAGATTCCATCGCATGAAAAAAGGACAATGCTTCATCCACACACTGGTTCTTGCATAGGCCGTCTAAAAAGATACTGCATGTCAAAATATCTGGTAAGCTTGCATCTCATTTAAAAAAAATTGTGCGTCGCCATATCTACCCATTTTAAATAGCCCCTGCAAAATAGTGTTGTAATCTACAATTGTGGGTTTCAAACCTTCACTCGGCATTTTTCGAAACAGATCCATAGCTTCATCTACTCTCAAATTCTTGCAATATCCATTTATCAAAATGCCATAACTATGACTATTTGGTACTATCCCTTCATTCATCATGTTATTCAACACTGCCAATGCACTATCCATTTCGCCTCACAAACAATAACCATGCATGAGCGCACTGTAGGTGACTACATTAGGATTCTCACCACTTTGAATCATTTGTTCGACCACGTGCTCTGCTTCTTTTACCTTGCCTTCCTTGCAAACAGAGCCGGTCCTGGGATTTCTAAGGCCCAGGGCAAATTTTTTCAAGTGTTCCCCTTTATACAAATTAAATTAAAAAATAAATAAATTATCAACTAATTATTTTTATTAAAATTATAAGAATTTACAAAAGATAATGAAGAACACTTTAAAATGTGATCGAAGCAAAGAACACATGTACCTACAAAATAAAAATATCAATGAAATCGGTAAAACTAATGAAATACCCACTGTAGTTGTCAAGTTTTACTGATTACACAATTAAACTTTTAATTTTTCAAATTACCCCACTAAACTAATTATTATTTTGAAATTGAGCTATTTAAAATAATCGGACGTTAATTTTTTATCTACAAAACTAATGAATTACTCAGTGTAGTTGGCACGTTTTACTGATTACACCATTGAACTTTTAATTTTTCAAATTAATCCAATTAAACTAATTAAAAAATGACTATTTTAAATATTTTTAAAAATAATTATTATTTTTAGTAAAAAATATTAGAAACTTTAATTTTTTTCCCCATAAAATGAGTAAAGTTTCATAAAATATAGATTTAAAAAAATTAAAGTTTTATGAAACGTTACTGATTCTATAAAAAAATCTCTTTTTTCCTTTTGAAAATAAAGTTTATTTTTTTGAATCTATATTTTATAAAATTTTATTCATTTCTTTAAAATATAGGACCTACTAATGCTAGTCTTCAACATGAATTAATTAGCTACTCTCAGAATCAAGTCTCCCACTAAATGTTCTTATTTCATCTTTTGTCTCAAATTTTGTCCAAGTTGAAGACATTTATCACCAAAAGCTACCTGTAGGCAAGAACTAATAATGCAAGTCATCTACCTATAGGAAAGAACTTCTGAAGCATAGCAAGTAGAGTTGGATCCTGTTCTTTCCTTGAGAGTAGATCCAGTACCATGGAGGTGGTAGATGCATCGGATGAGAAGCCCTTGACAACCATTTTTCCTATGAGTACACTTGCTTCATTATACTTCTTATTTTGAAAACATCCATGAATAATAGTGTTGTAAGTGACATCATTTGGCAAGCAATCATTAGCTTCCATTTCCACAAGTAGCTCATTTGCTTCCTCCAATAGTCCTTCTTGACAAAGTCCTCGGATCATCACTGTGTATGTCCTAGTATTTGGTTGCAAGCCTTTTAAAGGAAGGCTATCAAAAAGGTTTCTTGCCCTATCAATCTCTCCATCTTTGCACAATCCATCAATAAGAATAGTACAAGTAACAATATCAGGAACTAAACCATTAGATTCTATCGCATGAAAAAAGGACAATGCTTCATCCACACACTGGTTCTTGCATAGGCCGTCTAAAAAGATACTGCATGTCAAAATATCTGGTCTATGGCCTTGAGCCTGCATCTCATTAAAAAAAATTTGAGCATCGCCATATCTACCCATTTTAAATAGCCCATGCAAAATAGTGCTGTAATGTACAATTGTGGGTTTCAAACCTTCACTCAGCATTTTTCGAAAGAGATCCATAGCTTCATCTACTCTCAAAATTTTGCAATATCCATTTATCAAAATGCTATAACTACGATCATTGGGCACTATCCCTTCATTCATCATGGTATTCAACACTGCCAATGCACTATCCATTTCGCCTCGCAAACAATAACCATGCATGAGCGCACTGTAGGTGACTACATTAGGATTCTCACCACTTTGAATCATTTGTTCAACCACGTGCTCTGCTTCTTTTACCTTACCTTCCTTGCAAAGCACATCTACCAGTATAGTAAAGCTGTAAACATTTGGCGATATACCTTTTCTAATCATTTCAGAGAGAAGATTCAAAGCATCATTGAATAGTTTGTCCTTATACAAACTATCAACGATGGTGCTATAACTACAATACCTGGTTCACACCCTTCATTTTCCATTATTCTGAGCAACCTAATGGCCATGGAAGTGTTGCCTGTTTTGCAAATCCCATTTATAATGGTCCCATAAATAACTTTATCAGGTTCAATTTCTTTTGTCCTTATCACCTTCTTGAACAATTCCTCAGCCTCCAAAAGCTTATTTTCTGAAAGAAGCCCCCTTATCAGAGTGTTGAAGGTAAAAGCATCCGGCACGAAACCACGTTTGAAGATCCCACCCAACAGAGAAAACCCGTAATCGACTTGATTACAGTGACAACAACAGTTTATAACGGTATTTATGGTAACTATATTTACCGGAACCACCGGATTGGTTAAAGAACAAATATCTCTGAACAGAGAGACAACAACGGAGTAGTGTTTCATTTTGGCTATAGCTGCTAATAGTTGAGCGAATTCAATAACAGACGGGAGAGGTCGCATTTGAAGCATACGATCGAATAAAAGAAGAGCATCATGGAGATTATCGAACCCGGATTTGCATTTCTTTAGCAGTAATTGCTTCAGAGAATCTCTACCTCTAGGCTTATGATTAGGGTTGGGGTTTGTGAATTTTGGAGCAGTAGATGTATGAAAGAAAAATGGATTGAATAAGCAGAAATTGAGCAGAGATTTACCTCCTGCAGCCGGGTGATTACCTGCTATAATCGTTGGTCGTAATTTGTTGGAGCTCAAAGTAAAAGTAACCCCATGAATAAGGAGGCTTCCCCTTCCCATTTCCGATATCTGAGCTGCCTTTGTTACCACAATTACTGGGTAAAAATGGTGCTGTTGGCCAGTACTATAGGTTACTCCCTCATTTCCATTAATTTTAATAATTACACATATTAAATAAATTTGATTAATTTTAATAAATTAATATTAATTTAAAATTTTATTACTATTCATGTACTAATTATGTCAAATTACAATATTAATATATGAGATTTGCATAATTATAGGAGAACCCCACTTGTTATACATCCTTCCAAAAAAAGATACCACTAATATTAATTCAATGAATTAAAGAATAAAAAATCGATATAAACAATCATAATATATATCATTTTCCTAAAATCAATATTGACTTTTATCAATTTCAAACATTTTAAACTTAAAATGAGATAAATTCATTTAATTTTATGTCAACACAAATATAAATATCATAAACTATCTTCGTCTTTTTTTTTTTTAAAATCTAAAATATCATAAACTATCTAAAAGTTACTACTTCGTTCCAAAATTACAATTATGCTAGAAAATAATCTCACTAATAAAACTTGTAAAAATAAGTCATTCTCTTTTTTTTTCTTTGTCTAATTCTAATGGTTGAATAATATATTATGACGATAAATTTAAAAAAAATGTGCAATATTACTATTATTCCAAAAGATTCTTTTTAACACATGAGACTTTTTTTAGTATGAAGTATAGGAAATTGATGTTTTCATAAGTAAAATTTGATATTTCCACAAGTTTTTCCCCACATGAACGTAATTCTATCAATTTTACTCGTGAAAATCTCAAAATCTCAAAAAACATGTACATTGAAGCGACAAGAAATTTTAGAGGACCGAATTCAAATTAATGTTTATTAAACGAGATTTTCGCCAACAACAATAAGATACCAACATCTTGGGACATCAAAGTAAAGATTGTGCACACCCTCTAAATTTAGTAAAATTTGAAAACATCGTTATCGTGTAAACTCTTAAGAGCTTTCCATTTTCGTGTAGGTTATTTAACTAAACTAAAAAGCAAATAATTGTCTTATAGATAAGAGAGAGGTGCTAGAAATGCAAAACTAAACTATACAGTTTACCTCTTTTAGGGGTGAAAACGAGTCGAATCTCAACGAACACTCTAATGCTCAGATTCGACTCGACTCGAAAAAATTGAGCTCGAATTCGATAAGGAATTTCTAATTTTGCACTGATTCACTTTGGATCATTCTTCGGGACCTACTTGGCTCATAAGTACTCGACTCGTTTACAAAATGAGTTACTCACAAGCCTTCAAATCGAGTTTCGAATATGAACCATTTCGCTTAATATTGAACCACTACATACTAAATTGATTATTGAACTAATATTTATATATAAAAGTCTTTTACTTTTATTTATGTAAATAAATTACCAAAAATGTAATACGAATTGACAATCAATTCACTGATTTATTCAAGTACAAGCTTACACAATTTAATACTACACTTTATAAAGTATAAAGATTGATACAAATATCACATATTTAGTTTTATTAGTATGGATCAGACCAATATTCGAATATGATCCATCGAGTAGGTATCGAGTATGGTTCGAGAAAAAATAGAATACTCGAACCCTAATCTGAGCGAATACTGGTATACTTGAATTCGACTCGTGTATCATTAAACATAAAACAAGTATGGATCATATTCGACTCAAATCAACTTCGAATTTGAGCTTTGGATCATATTTTCGAATCGATCTCGAGTCGAGTATCGAGCTACTCTGCTCGGCTAACACCCCTACCCTCTTCTCGGTAGTAAGTTTAAGTTGGAACAATATAGTACTCCCTCCGTCATTTAATATTAAGGGTGTAAATGAATTGAGTCAAGTCGAATCAAGTATTGAGTTGCTCAGATTTGGTTCACAAAATTATATCTAGTATAAAATAAGGTTTGATTGAGGCTCGTTTAGCTACCGAGTCGAGCCCGATCTCGAATCGAGCCTGAGCAGTTTGAACTTTTTGAACGAATATAATTCGAGTATCAATAGAAAATTACAAGTTGAGAAAGTTTGAGTAATTTATTGAATTTTAAAATTTGCTCATATTTGAATCATTTATATTTCGAGTCGAGCTCGAATCAAACTTTTAGTTAAGCGAGTACGAATCGAGCCTGAAGTGTTTGCTAATTTTACAGCCTTACTTAATATATGTCATTTTAAAGAAGTGTTTTTGTCTCTTAATATATGTCGTTTGAGAATTTCAAGTAAATATTAATCGATTAATTTTCAATATTATCCCAAGTATTAAATATAACTTTGGTTCTCACTATTTTATGGCTTCTTTGTATGTGCTCTGCTTGTGAATAAGAGTCCTCCTGCTTCTCTGTCCATCCTATTGAAGTATAATCTCACAATTAAGTAGTAGTCCCTAACTGCATGATGTTCCACAAGGAATTTCAAAAGCTAAATAGGAAAACTTGAAACAAGACAAATATATCCAACAAGCTCAGTCATCAAAGCATGTTTATGAGTCCCTCAACAAAGCCTTTTATCCCAAAGTAGTTGGGATAGGTTGAAAACGAATACTATATGAAAGCGTAAAGGTAATAAGAAGAAAAATAAAAACAAACAAATAAAAAATAAGAAAAAAACAGATAAAATAAATAAATTCTATGATATAATATTAAAAAAATATATTATAAAAGACTAAAATAAAAATAAAATAAAGGAAAAGGGAAAATAGAGATGCATAAAACAAAAGCAAAAACACTCTAATCACTCGCTCCTATCACAAACCAAGTCCAATTATCTTTTGCACCTTCAGGTCGCATTACACTACTTTCCCCATTCTATCTACCCTTCCCTTCTTTACGTCATCCACATTCCACCTTATAGAAGACTCATTTTCACACCACAACATCAAATGTTCCCCTATATTCCCTTTATTGGTGTTGGCCAAACTTTCTTTCGAAAATGTACCATTGGGAGCAGATTTACTCAGCAATACAATCAACGTCTCTCGGCTATCAGGCAAAGAGCTCAACAAACACAAAGCATGCATCTCATCTTCGATGACCATACTTTATTTCCTCGTGTGCCTGCTTTGTATCATTGCGACATTTATAAGCATGCATACTCATATCGTTAATACTCTTTGTACACCCACTTATGTTCTTCTTAATCTCACAATCTCCTCCTCTTCTTTAATAACAAAATTAGGAAATGGCAACACCCTACCCATCTTACATTTTAATTCTTCCAGAAGCTTTGGAATTCCATCAAAATTCGAGATCCTCAAGTCCCAGTCCCAATCCAAAACCCGATAAAACTCCGAGTCAACAATCCAAGTATGCAACTCCTTAGCATGGTTAACATAGTCTATAGTTGTCATCATTGGCAGTGGTTCAGCAATACGCAAGTCCACAACTGCAGAAATCAAAACTGCACTAAGAGAGGCTGCACTTGTTACATTTAATACTTCACGCCATTCCTTAACTGACGTCGACTGCATATTGTGCTTTATTTGATCACCATACAACCTTAGCATGGTTACTTGTTGATCATAGCAAGACTTGAACAATGTCACAAACTCTGCAGAAAATGGAACCTTTGCAACTTCAAGATCAATGAGTTGTTGCATCGTCTCCAAATAATTGAGAGTGCCTGCTCTTCTTTTTGCCTCAATTTGCTGCATTGCCACCTGGACAATCAACCACCTATCACCGATGCCTTTCAGGAATTTCATTAAACAAGTGCAAAGTTTTAAGATTGGGAGGTCGACTTCGGAGAAGACTAAATCAAATAACCGATCATCCTTCCATATCTCTTCCTTGCGTTCAAGTATGACTCTTACAACTTCTTGGTTCATTAAGGAAATGAATGATGTTTGAAGCCAGTGGCGAGGATGGAAATTACCTTGCGGGTGTGGTCTTGAAAGCTCGAATTGAAGGACTGGAGTTGTTGATTACCTTCACCAAAAAAATTACACCACCTCACGATGCTCCGAATTTCAATGATAGAAAATCTTGGTACTCTCAAATTCAGTACGTCTTCTCTGCCTAGGAAACGAACCCCAAACTTCTCCACCTCCAAATTACCATCTGCAGTATAGTTATACTTTTATTAAATTGGTTTTAAGAAATATAAAAGACATGAAGATTAATTAAGGGTGAACATGGGCTCATCATCAGATGCAGAACCGAGGGGAGAGGGGGCGAGAAGCGAGATGTTTCATGTTATTTGGAATTTAGTTTTACAAGTTATCAAAGTAAGTTTCTCTTGACCTTCTGGCTCCACAGAGAATGATATATGAAACTTCTGGCTCCACAGAGAATGATATATGAAACTTCTGGCTCCATTATGCTGCAGCAAAGAGAATTATTCGGCACCTTCAAGGTGCTCTGCTACAGGGAGCAAAAAACATGACTTAGGCCTTCCTTCAAACTACCTGGATCCTGTTTCCATGAGCGCCACTCAATTTGAAGAGCTGGAAATATTATTTTAACATAATTATTTAGCTCCTTTGATATATGCATTGTTATTGCACAGGTTATATACCTTTATTTTCCTTTGACTGAGACGATAAGTAATAGTAGCATTCATACTTGAGAGAATAAGGAATATCAAAAAGTGGATACAACAAACATTATTATTATTATTCCATCAATTATAGGTTACAAGAGACATATAAATATGCTTCCATACATGAACTAGAACGTGAATCTAATTTAATGAATGCATATACATGAATACTAATATACACGTATCAATACAAATGTATCGTAAAATATCAATGCATGTATTAAGAAATACTAAAAGTCATTCATGAATCTAGCTTACTTCCAACATTGCCTCCCTTAAGTTGGATGTGTGAGTTAGCCTTTGACGAAGGTCGGACGCCTCTTCCTTGAGCCGTGCATTCTCTACAAGAACCCTGTCATGGCTCTCGGATGCATCATTCAACTTGTCTATGAGGTCCTGATTTTCAGTCCTTAGACGCACCACCTGTGACCAGAGCTCGTCTAGCTGCTTCTGCTTCCGCATCCTTGACCTGCGAGCAGATTCTCTATTAGAAATCATCCTCCTTCGCTTTCTCTGGTCGATGAATATAGGCTGAAGCTCATCTCCTTCTTCTGAGGTTAAGTTATTGCTAATACACGAGGACTGCGGAGTGAACTCACGGACAGAAAGAGAGGTTTGAAAATTCGGATAGTTGTTTAAGAAGCTGCTGGAATGGAGTGATGACATGCTATTATCCTGCATCAACCCAAAATTATTGCTATATTATTTTTATGAGGATTCCCCTAAAGCTAACGTGAATTTGATATATGAAGAAATAGTGAGACAGTATGAGAGTGAAGAGAAAGACGAAGAGCTGCCTGAAACGAAGGGTCAAATGACTGCTAAAAAGGGCAGCCTGAAACAGGGAAGCCATACTTTATTTCGTTGCATGCCTGCTTTGTATCATTGCAACATTTATAAGCATGCATACTCATATCGTTAATACTCTTTGTACACCCACTTATAATCTTCTTAATCTCATCCATGGAAATCACAATCTCCTCCTCGTCTTCTTTAGTAACAAAATTTGGAAATTGCAACATCCAATTCATCTTAGTTTTTAATTCTTCCAGAAGCCTTGGAATTCCATCAAAATCCGAGATCCTCACGTCCCAATCCAAGTGCTCTGAATAATAATTCTCATAACCCTTCTCCCATGTTTTATCTTTATCATACTCTTCCAAAATCCGACAAGTATGCAGCACGAGATCATAGTCTATAGTTGCCATCACTGGCAGTGGTTCAGTAATACGCAAGGCCACAACTGCAGAAATCAAAACCGCACTAAGAGAGGCTGCAGTTGTTACATTTAATACTTTTCGCCATGCCTTAACTGACGTCGACTGCATACCGTGCTTTGTTTGATCACCATAACACCTTAGCATGGTTACTTGTTGATCATCGAAAGACTGAAACAATGTGATAAACTCTGCACAAAATGGAACCTTTGCAGCTTCAAGATCAATTAGTTGTTGCATCGTCTCCAAACAATTGAGAGTGCCTGCTCTCCTTTTTGCCTCAATTTGCTGCATTGCCACCTGGACAATCAACCAGCTATCACCGGTGCCTTTCAGGAATTTAATTAAACCAGTACAAAGTTTTAAGATTGGGAGGTCGACTTCGGAGAAGAACAACAGAACTAAAGAAAATAATTGCTTATCCTTCCATATCTCTTCCTTGCATTCAAGTATGACTTTGACTACTTCTTGGTTCATTTCTTGTAGACTTTCTATGACTTCACGGAGGGAATCCAAGGAAATGGAACCATGTTTTAAGCCAGTGGCGAGGATGGTAATTACCTTATAGGTGTGATCTTGAAAGCTCGACTTGAAGGACTTAAGTTGTTGATTAGCTTCACAAAAAACTTTATACCGCCTCACGATGCTCAGAATTCCATTGTTAGAAAATCTTGTTCCTCTCAACTTCAGTATGTCTTCTCGGCATAGGAAACGAACCCCAAACTTCTTCACCTCCAAATTACCATCTGCAATATAGTTATACTTTTATAAAACTGGTTTTAAAAAATATAAAAGTTATGAGTGAACAATAAAACAAAAAGTTTGCGCATGGGCTCATCATCAGATGTAGAACTGATGCGAGAGGGGGGCGAGAAGCGAGATGTTTCATGTTATTTGGAATTTAGTTTTATAAGTTATCAAAGTAAGTTTCTCTTAACCTTCTGGCTCCACAGAAAATGATATATGAAACTGATTCATTTGAGATTGATATAGTACTGCTCTTCCAAGATCATCAGTTACAGTCCAATACCAAACCAACTGGGTTTCGAACTCGGCCTCCAAGAAATTTATGGGAACCGGTTTCCTCCAATATTTTCCCGCAACATGAATATGTGCAACGATCTCATATTTGACTTCTGTATAAGCACCTCTCATATTGACAAGAGAGTGGGGGACAACAATAACAGCGCATAAAGCAACTCCAATGCATGTATCGAAATCAATATCGAATACATCCCTTAAACCTTGATGCTTGGTCCTTGTACCTTTAAACCTTGATGCTTTGTCCCTGTACCTTCGCAGCTCAAACCACTGTGGGATTTCACTTCCAGCAGCAACTATCTCAAATATAGCTTCAGGTATAACTTTGCATTCAGTTCTTACCTGCACACAAGGAAAATAAAAAAGAAAAGTGATCGTTAACAATTGGGGAAGACAGACAGACATATAGATAGAGACGAATACACACAGACCTGAAGGTACTTTTTCAAAATTGTATCTGCAAAACCAGTGCCGCTCTGATTCTCAATCAATTTAGGACAATTCAAACAAGATACCGTTGGATTAATGATGTGGCTCTCTCGATTGAAATTTAGATACATCTAATCTTTCTCTTGAAATATAATGATTGAATCTAATTTCAACTCCATACAATGTATCCTCATTTATTTTTGATAGTTTTGGTAATGATTCAAGCCTTCTGCAACAATTCAAACTAAGCATTCTAATATTTGAAAGGAGACTGATACTTGCAGGCAGCGTAACAAAATCATTTTCGGACAGATCCAACTCCTTTAAGCTATATAACAAACCAATACCATCAGGAATTGCATGAAGACTGCAAGCACTTAGATCAAGTTCTTTTAAACCCAATAAAGACAATTCCATGGAATGAAAAGTTCTGGTTAGGGAAAAAAGACGACATCCATGAATATGCAAAAGTCTTAATCTTTCCAAGTGAAGTATGAAAGAGGGCAGCTCTTCTATAGCAGTTTCACTCACATCAAGCTTACGTAAAGAGTGCATTTTCCCAAGCTCTCTGGTAATAGCCTAATTTTAGTCCCATCCAAATACAAATGCTCTAAGCGCTTCATGTTTTCTCCAAATTCTGGAATATGTTCAAGTTTCAACAACCAGAAAGAAGAAGAGCCTCAAGACCATCCATTTCCATGTTGTTTCCAAAGCTTGAAGATTTCTACACCCTTTCAGATTCACGTAACTAAGCCTTTTGTGAACAAGAAGTGATTTGTGTAACTCAACCAAATTAGTGCAGCCTTCGATTTAGTTTCACAAGATTTGGAGTTGATGTCAAGTCTGGAATTTTAGTCAAATCCTCTGAGCAACAGAGATTAATAGATCTCAAATTGGGCATGTCCTGTTGATTGAGGAGAGAAAATAATTGTATATCATACACAAGTAAAAGTCATTACCGAAATATAATGCTTCGCTCCAAAGTATAGGATCAAATTTTACTTTTCAAAGTAAATTTGAGATAATTATAACGTTTGAAAACAATAAATCTTCTAATTAGTGGTACTACTTAGATTGTTAACAATTTTCATAGTTTTATTGTCTAAATCTCAAATTAATCATGTCAATTTTGAATTTTAAAATATCTCAAATATAATTTGAAAGTCAATATTGATCCCATATCATGAAACCGAGGGAGTATATGGTATAGAAAACACTTACAATATCTTTCTCCCATAGTTTTTCAAGTCGGCTAGAACGCATGTCAAGTTCATAAATTTGTTTTGGTCCAAATGTTGGTGGAAAACACTTTAAAGAACATCCATACCAATCAACAATTAAATAAATCATTGGAAAGATACTCGAGACCATATGGAAAGAGTACATTACTTATTCTGAGAAATTTAAGTTTCTTCATCTTTGAGAAAGATTCAGGATTACCAATGCAGTTTTCCACTTCAGCCCCATACTGCTGCTGGTTTATAATTTTAATTGCTTTTGTTCCCTAGAATAATATAGAAAGATAGAAGAATAAGTGGCATAAATTTGAAGTAAACTTTCATAATATTATTTATTTACTTTTTCTCAATGAAATAATTACTATGTTGATGTTCAGTAAGAGATACCATTACACAAACCTTTTCTTCGGATGTGCATATATCAACAATATCTTCACGACACTTGAGCCCGATGCGTTCTCCAAGCTTTCTGGGGTATTCCTTACGAAGAACTTCCCAACCCATTTGTTGTAGTAGATCATGCATCCACACACTATCGTCATAATTAATAGTTATGAGAGACCTATTAATGAGAATATCAATTCCGCGCACAGGGTACAAACCAATATTCTTTAGTATATCGTTTACTAGTTCTTGGTTTCTCCCTTTTAAGAAACAAGCAATATATATGAATATATCCCGCTCGTTTCTGTCTAGTCTACCATAACAAAATTCAAGTCTTTGGAGAACTTCTTCCTCTGGAAATTGTTGTAGCTTCTCCAATGTTTCTCTCCAATATTCTTCTCCTTTACCAAATAAAAGAGAACCAAAAGCATTAAGAGCTAGTGGAAGTCCACCGGCAAGTTTAACAATATCACTGGATAACTTTTCATAACCGTGTTTTGGTTGTCCTTCCGTAAAGGCCGACAAATTGAAAAGTCTAGTGGCATCAGAAAAGTTTAATCCCACACACTTGTATTTGCAGTCCACTTTATGTATTGTCAACAATTCTTCATTTGTTGTTGTCATGATAATTCTGCTACCATGCCCAAACCATTCATGCTCCCCTGCCAAAAATTTTAATTGCTCACGGTTATTTACATCATCCAAAACGATTATAATCTTCAAACCACGTAACCTTTCATGCAACATGCTAACTCCTTCAACAACACTACTTACACGTATATGCTCATCCTTTAAGATGTCAACTAGGAGTTTCCGTTGTAACTTACATAAATCACTGTCATTTTTCCTAGAAATGTCCTTAATGTTTCCAATAAAGCTATATCCTTGAAATTGATTACGAATTCCCTCATAGACAACTTCAGCAAGAGTAGTCTTCCCCATTCCACTCATCCCACAAATTCCTATGAAGCGAATATCATTAGAATCCATATTCAAAAGACTTTTCAACTCCTCTACTCGGGATTCTATTCCTACTAGGCCTTTGGTAGCATCTCTAGGTAATGTATCCTGCAAGTCCTTAAAGATCCTTCTTACAATTTCAGTTATGACTTCTGACTCGTACCTGCAAAATGATTAAGCATGAGTGTATTCATATGTGGTTGGACAATATTGACTAAAATGTGGAATGCTTAATTGTAATGAGAGAGAGAAAAATTGAGGTTGCTTCACAGTGTATTCTGAAGTTATTTATGTTGCATTAAAACTTCAACCTCTTGCGATTATTTCAAATATATCATGACACTTTCCTTGGACAGAAAGTTCTGTGTATGGTCATTTCCTTTTTGTCCAGAGAGAAATATTTATGTTTTTGAGACAATAAAGTGGCTTCATGTTCCAACTTCAAATTTTGGCATCAACGCAATCTACTATTATGACACTGCCATAAGAATTTTTGATCTCTAATTAGGTTAAATAAAGAACCATAAAATTGTCCATGAAATTTGTCATTTTAGAAGCATAACCTCTTTTTTGAGAAAGGAGGGAATATCACTGTTTCCAGAGAGGAAGAATAAATTCGCAGAATAAGAAGAATTATGCAATGTAATACAAGAAAAAGTTACCGGGTTCCTTGTACGTGCACTCCACTTATATCACCCACTTTTCTGAAAGCAACTCTCCATGTTTTCACCTTCTTTGGTGCAATTCTGTGATTTGTTTCATGTTTGGCAAAGGCTTGCTCAAAAGTGTTCATTTGAGACCGTACATCAGAGGGATCCACATGGTAAAAAACAGGAATAACAATCATCTCCATCTTTTCCATGCAATCAACAATATATGCAACTTCTTCCAAACACCATGTTGAAGATGCATAATTACTCGACAGAACCACAATCCCAAACCTTGATGCTGCGATTGCTTCTAGGAGCTCGGGCTTGATGTGGTCTCCGACCCGAAGGTTCTCATCATCCCTAAAAATATTAATACCTTGCCTGGTTAAGGCGTCGTATAAATGACCAGTGAAACCCATGCGAGTATCCTCGCCTTTGAAGCTGATGAACACATCGTGTTTGCATTGACATACTGTTGAAGAAAAAGATGTGGATGATGCTCTTATTAGAGAGCTCATTGAAACCCAGTATGGAAATGTAATTACTATAAAGTAGCAATTAATTACAATATGTTCAAGAGAGTTACAGATTTCAACAACCGAAAGAAAACAAAAATGAAGCGACAAATTCAGAGGGATAGAGAGCTTTAGAAAATCGAAAAAAGCAAGAAACTTCCTAGTTGTTTTGCCAGCTGCATCCAAGTATTTAATTAAGCAGGTCAGTTAATAAGGTCATTTATATTATTATTTTGAAGAAGTCATAGATGCACAATACCAGCAAACTCTTGTAACTATCTAAACGTCCTTTTCTAGTTAGTCAATTAGTTCAATAATTAAAGAGCTACCAAATGAGACACTATAAAGAACAAAAGATGTCAATTTGTTTGGGAAAGAAGAAGATTCCTATGGGAACAATAAAAAATTCCCATACATGCAATACTCCAACCCCACAAAATATGAACCATCAAAGCCATGTATATAATTTCTGGAAGGTTAATACTCCCTCTATCTTTCATCTATTTTCCCTTTTGCTTCCAATCTCGGCAGACAAAATGCATTTTAGCTCTTTGTACATTATTCAGTTGTACTTGGCTCAATAGCACTTGTCCTTTTAAGAATACATGTCATGTATTCTTTGTGATTTAGTAACATAGTCCATGTAGTTAAATAACTTGATTAGAATGTAGTCAAAATGCAAATCAGTAACCTATAGGGAGTCGGAAGTGAAGTTTACGTGGTAGCTTCCAACAGGAACAAGTTGAGAATCACTAAAAGAGTCGAGAACTAAGGATTAAATGGTATAGTTCTGTTTCATTGCATCAACTTTATAATTTGACTGCAAGGCCTCAGTGCTTGCCTGCCTTACATCATTCATACATTTATAAGCATGCTTACTCATTTCAATCAATAGTGTTTGTACACCTACTTGTCTTCTTATTAATCTTCTCAATCAAACTCATCCACTCCTCGTCTTCTTTAGTAGTAAAATCAGAAAACTGTGACAGCCGGATCATATACTTTAATTCTTGCAGGAGCTTTGAAATACCATAAAAATCCGTGATCCTCACATCCCAATCAAAAAAACTCCCAATAATTCTCAAACTCCTCGACCCACATCTTATATTTATCCTCATGCCTTGCCAAACTCTGATGCCACTCTTCAATCGAACTCCCCAGCACGAGATCAGAGGTCATTGCTGTCACCACTGGCTAGCGTAGAGAGGTGCGGTGCAGTTTGAGCAGTGTGGGAGCCTCCCAAAACCACACCCAAACCGCATATGCGGTTTTTTAGCCATTCTAAAGCTGCCACATACACAAGAACCGTTGGTGCGGCTCAATTGGTGCGGTTTGGTCGTGCGGTTTCGGGGCCAATTTCGGTTCCTTGCTCAGCCTATCACTGGCAGTAGTAGTGACAGCAATGCGCAAGGCAACAACTGCAGAAATCAAAACAGCACTAAGAGTGGCCATGGTTGTAACATTGAATACTTTTTTCCATGCCTTAACGGACTTCAACTTCATATTGTGCTTAATATGATAAAAGAAGAACCTTAGCATGGTAAATTGTTAATCAGAGAAAGACTTAAAAAAATGTGATAAACTCTACAGAAAATGGAAACAATTCAGCTCATTCAAATTCTCTTATACAGAACTATTCGTTCAATTTTATTAAACACCCCGAAGCAGGTCCGGACACCAAATGCACTAACCAAGCGGAGTCTGTCAAGCATTCAATATAATCCCATCTGTGGTGAACTGCCCAAAGAAGAGAATGAAGAAGTGCCAAAGTTTTTGCATGTAAAGGGGAAGAGGCAAAGGTTGGGTGGGCCACTCCTCTGAAGGACTGTCCTTCATCCCATACCCAAGCAACTGCTGCAGCAAAATGGTCCTGCACCCAGCTACCATCCATTGGGATTTTTCGGACATCCCTTGTCTCCTGGTCCAAGACATACATGTTACCAATAAGCACAAAAGAATTCTTAACCAATCCTTCCTCAACAACATGTCCTTAACCAATCCTTCCTCAACCTGTGTTACTCAGACTCGCCACTTTTTGGTGGAGTACCTGTGTCGACACGACACAACACGGGTACGGATGCGGGATTCGTACGGGATTCGGCCACATAAATCCGGATACGGCTGTTTTGGGAAGAAGAGCCGTGAGGAGGAAGAAGAGCCGTGAAGAAGAAGAAGAAGAAGAAGCCGTGAAGAAGAAGAAGAAACCGTGAAAATATTCATGGACAATTACAATTAGGTACCTCATAGTTTTTAAAATATTTTAATTTAGTCCCTCGGGTTTTTTGAAAGTTCAAATTAGCCCCTGAAAAATTACATATCAGTCCCTATAGTTTTGTTTTTTTTCATTTCTGCCCCTATTTCTTTATATTTTTACACTTCAGTCCCTAGAGCAAAAAAACTTTGGTGATATAATTTGAAACATTATTGTTAAAAAATCATAACATACCGTATCCCTTTTTAGTGTCCAAATTCGAATCCATATCCGCGTATCCTCTATTTTTTGACTTCACGTGTCCGACACCTAGATTCGTACCCGCACCAGACACCCGCACACGAGTCCGAGTAACACAGTCCTCAACAACATGTCCTGCAAAAGGGTTAGTCCGAAACAGAGACGGGCAATTTTTAGAGAGATAATGCTGCACTCTATTGATTAAGGGTGGGTAACACACAAACCACCTCCATCGTTGTATCTGATGAGTGGGATTTATACCCGCGAATCGGATACTTTATGACTTAAATAGTTGTCTGTTCTCGTAGATTTTATATGATTATAGTGTTATTGTTCTTAATCGACGCAATGCAGAGCTTATCAGGTGTTTTCCAACATTCAGGGGCAAAATGGTCATTTTCTATACTCAGCCATAGCAATACTGATGTCTCAGTGTTAATCTCGGGCCATGGCTTTCACCTAATGGGCTCAATTACTGGCATCACCTCGTACAGCAATACCACTCCATCTCTCGCGATTGGCTCGCGCAACGCGAGCTCTGTGTTTTTCATACTTATGTGGCGCCGCAACGCCATACATAGAGTTATTGCTCGCGCCGCAGTGCGAGCTCCGGTGTTCAGACAGAGAGAGCTTGTGTTTGACCTAGCGAACGAAGGAAGGCATATATAACAGAGAGGCAGCCACTGCAAGAAGATGAGACATCATATATCATAGTTTTTAGGTTAGCTTAGCTTAATTTAGTTTTCTTTTGTATTTTCTCTCTTAGATCTTAGTTGATGTTTGTAAATATAGATTAGATAAATTTAGGGAGAAGTTTGTATTTCTTTGGAGCACAAGAGCAACGAGCCACACAGATTGGAAAGCTTGATTCGAGCGGAGTATATGGAGATTGAAGGGCCTTGACAGAGTTTCCTCTTATCCATTTATCTTCTCTAGTCTTGTAATCTATAAATGTTGTCTTATTTGCTACTTGTATTTGGTTTATTAAATATGAACTCATTATTGGCTAGGTTATAATGGATCCCTTTGTTATTTGAATTGACTGTTTGTATCTCTTTGGTTAGCACCATATGATTTGGTTTAATATATTTGTGCTTTATGATTCTTGCTAAGACATTAGTGATGATTTTGGTAACTGCATGATATCAATGAAGAATTGTAGATTTACACCTAAATATATCGGCATGTGATTGTGGGTTTCATTTGCTATGTTGTTGTGCGAGAATAGATATCTCTATGCATGCGCACGTATGACCTAATTGAGAACCTTTGCTTAAATCCTTGTTATGATTGATTCGCATAGACATATGTAGGATTGCATCTAGCTTGGACATTCCTTTCTGTTCTATTCTCTTTTGGGTAGATCTGGAGATAATATGTTTGTGCATACCTCGACATGAGGTGCATAGGCACCTGTGTTCTCGGTCGACAAATTGTCGTGACCATTAAGACCAAAGAGAGAAGGGTAGCTAGTTTGATGAAACATAACACGCCAGGTGTTCGACAGAATGCCTGTGTGGGGGTGAAGTTGTGACCTTAACTTGTATTTCCTTAGATTACCATTCGTTAACCATTTACTTGTTTTGTTAATTAGTTAACTAGATTAATCACACTTCCATTTATTGTTGTTCGAATAAGACTTTAGCGATACATAGTCGGTATTTGGTAAATATTAGTCATAGTTCCTCGTGGGTACGACACACTCCTTATCACTGTATTACTTGTTAGACCGCATATACTTGCGCGTGTTTGGTGATCGGTTTTCCGACCAACAAGTTTTTGGTTTTCCGACCGCGTATACTTGCACTTTTCTTCTTTTAAAGCACAGCTTCTTTCTCTTCTCCTCTAAGTTGCTGGTGAGTTACTGTTTTATATCTCTGATACTCGATATTGAATGCAGCGGCTACTCTTTGTATTTATATGAGTCGCTCTTTTTCTAGGTCATTAAATACGCTTCACTGTTTGGACACCGAGGTAAGGCCACAATGCATGAATGAAAAGCACTTCTCGATCGGCGCCGGGCGCGAAAGTTGCGTTGGCGCCGCCGCCTGGCGCCGAGTTGGGTAACCTGGGCGCCGAGCTTAGCCTAAGGCATGAGTTGCAGAATGCTCAACAAAGATTGGTGTCGGGCGCGAGGTATCAAGGTTGGGGCTACCACACTGACGAAATTGCTAGCAAGCTCTGTAAGCCTGGCACGGTATGGAAAACAAATGATTACACTGCTGAAAGAACATCATTCCCTCAGCAGGCCCTCAGCCGTTATGGAAAGGCGTGGTACGCTTTTATATGTGCAAATTTAATGCCCACCCGGCATGTGAGCGATGTGACTCGAGAAAGGGCGACTCTGCTTTACGCCATTGTGAACGGGTTGAACATCGATGTTGGAGTGTTAATCAATGAGTCAATCAAAAGGCTATCAAGAGCAAAGTAATGTCTGGTCTCCCACACCCGTCTCTTATTACCCGCCTTTGCAAACGGGCGGGCGTTCAGTGGGAGAAAGAAGATGTCACCCTGCCTCCAATGTCCGTTATTGATCATCATCTAATTAGCCGCTATGCAGTCTGGGATGGAGCACCATCGCATCCTCGCGGAGCAGGATTTCTGCCAGCGCCTCAGCCGCCGCCAGTCAGTGACCCGCCACCATCCACTGAGGCGGGCACCTCCTCGCACGTGCCCGAGCACCCGTCCTTTGAAAATGTTCATGCTGGGGCACTCGCGGAAATTATGAATAGCCTGAGTTTCCTCCACTGCAAGATTGACCATGTTGCCGGGTGGCAGAATCAATTCCACCACTTTCATGCCGAATTCACAAACACGCTCTCAAACATCCATTCTGCTTTCGAGGGCGATGATGATGGATTTCATATCCTTCCCTGCTTCCCCGCTCCTCCAATTTACGCCCATACCGCCGCACTTTCCGCTTTCTTGGGGCCCGCGCCCGATGAACCGGTGAACGTGGAGGATGATGGCGATGATGATGATGCTTTCGTGAAAGCAGGTCGGTGTTGTGATGAGGGTGCTGATGATGATGATGTGTTGTTTGGTTTTGATGGCGATTATGATGTGCTATTGGGTAATGAAGGAGGTGACGGTGTTGAAGGAAGCCAGTGAGGGCACTGGCCAGTTAGCAAGTTTGGGGGGAGATTTCCTTTTATCTATTTTAATATATGAATTGTGATAGTGTTAATGTTTAAACTGCTATGGTTAAGTTGGTTTATGTTTTGGAGTGGGGTATTTGGGCTTGATAGCCCCAGACTTATGTTTTAATATTTAATATATCTATCGTGTTTATTATTGTGATAATGCTGTTTGTTTTTGGATGCATGTGTATACAATCGAATGCATGCTTGTGGATATATTTTTTGTTTGGAAATATCTTGACTTAGTCATATTTTGTTTGCCTATAGCCTTAAAATTTTTTGGGTTTTACACTGATTAATTGGTATACTTGATGCCATGTGTATGGCTTTGCCCTGTGATTGTAAGGGTGCTAGATAGGTTATAGTTTTTGCATGCTGCCTTGTGATTAAATCTAGCCCCGAGTTTGAAACTGTCTATATGATGGGCTAGGGTAGTTAGCGGTAAGTGTTGTTTGTGGTTTTTGTCGAACATCAATTAATTACATCATTCTCTTAGGCTAGTGGCAAGTCTATGAGAATTTGGGGCGTGTGTTGTAGATATATTGAAACCGTCTTGGATCCATCGTGTTAGCAAGCAATGACCAAAATGTCTTTTCTAGTTGTGTCCGATTTTAGGTCAGGTTTTTATCAGTGTTATAAATTTATACGCTATTAAAACTCTGTTGATGTCAAGGTAATAAAAGACGTAGAAGCTTGTACACGTTCAAGTCATTGAAAAAAAAAAAAATCAATAACAGTCCTACGGTGGGTTGAGATGGAGCGTGGAAACGCACTCGCCCATAAACGTAGGCTGGTAATACCGATTGTAGACTTATGTTGTTTACATGGCCTTTGTGCTTGAGTTATTAGATTCTTAGGGCTGTTTTACACCTAATGCCCTAAAGTCCTCTGGCTTGGGAGTCATTGATCGAAAACTTGTTAATGAGTGCTCTGTTTAGCCTCAAAGTAATCAAGAACTGTCTGAATCCGATATTACTTCTATGCTAGATCTTTTGAGCCTGTCGTGTTCTGCGTCTTGTCTTAATGCTTGTAATCATGTGAGTTGCATAGTAAGCTTATTAGTATCACAGTCGAATGTGTGATTTGAGTTTGGCCTATGGCTAGTTAGATGGTTGGTCTGCACACACACACCTCGTATGGATCTATTACAGTCTCATGGTTATCGTTTGACTTTAAGCCCTCTTTCGCATGCGTTTTGCCCTATTCTCAGAGTATGTGTATGATTTTTGTCAGGTTTAGAGGTAGTATTCTTAGTTGTTAGATTTAGTCTTCATCGGTCTCGTCTATATAATGGGTACGAGTCTCTGTTAGTTTGCTTTCGGGACAAGCAATAGCATAAGTTTGGGGTATTTGTTGAGTGGGTTTTAAACCCACTGAATCGGTTCTTTTGTCTTAAGCTAATGTCATTTGCCTCTTATTTAGTTTTTAGTATTTTGTGGAGTGTTATATGTCTAAGTATGCTTGGGAGCCGGTTTCGCATTTCAGTCATTTTCTCTCAGGTTGGCCATACATGGCTGATGTCTCTTCTGATTCATACTTCAAATACACACACTCATACTCGACGCTAATGCCTCGCCTTGGCTACTAATGCATTGAAAGATTCTGAACTCTACACGCTTGCTTTGCTTAAGCCCGGTTACTTCAGGCGCCTAACTCAACCTCATTGTGATTCGCCCCAATCGCCACATACGGCGCCCAAATATTAACTTTCGCGCTTCCTACCGATTGAGGTGCTTTTCATTCAGGCCATGTGGCAAATACTTACCTCCGGTGTCCAAACAAAGGAAGCGTATTTAATGACCTAGAAAAAGAGCGACTCATATAAATACAAAGAGTAGCCGCTGCATTCAATATCGAGTATCAGAGATATAAAACAGTAACTCACCAGCAGCTTAGAGGAGAAGAGAAAGAAGCTGTGCTTTAAAAGAAGAAAAGTTATCAGATCTTTCCGGAGTTCAAACATGCTGCGAAGAAGAGAAGATTTGGAGATAGAACATTTCCTAACAGGAGTTTTCTTATTCCAAATCTCCTATTTATTTGTGTACTCCTGATTATGGTGAATGTATTAAATATGGGTGTTAGTACCATAGTTATGAATTAACTCCATCTTTAGGATTGCAATGTAACCTTTTGTTTAGCTTGATCAACTTTCTCTCCTATTATATATAATGAATCATTTTGGAATGGGTTGTTGTATTTAGTATTTAATGACTGATTGCTTGACAGAGTTTTTGGTATTGATAATAATGGACATTGACAAATGAATGTTATTATCTAGTTTTTAAATACAGCAACACCTGTTATAACCATGCCTATGGAATGTGTGTATAATATGCTCATGAGATAGACATATCTCTATGTGCCTTGTGTGATCTTGAGACTTAGCTTAATGACCTCGGCCAGTTATTGTCACTAATAGGCATATCAGTTTTTAGCCTGTTAAGGATGTGCATTCGACCTTCCGATGTAAGCTTTTATGTAATTACTTCTTTCTTTGGCCCATTCCTTGATTTATTTGTAATATGGAGAGTTAGGAGATTAAGTGACGCATTAGGGGAGTTGTAATCCCATCTTGACTTCTTAAAGCACAACCATTTCTCACGTTATTTTCATTTATAATCATATAAACTTAACCAACATTCTTAATTGCTTGTTTAGATAAGATCAAATGACTCTACCTTAGTATTTGTTTTCGTTTGAGACTTCGGTCCTCGTGGGTTCGACACTTTACTTACTTATATTACTTGTGGATCACAGATATGCTTACTTGTGATTTGGCAATAGCTAATCGGCCAACGCATACACGATTTGGCAATAGCTAATTCCCAGCATACTTGCTAACTCTCTAATTACTCATTCTCAGCATATACACATTATATGCTTATTACATACTTTACAATATATTTCCATACATTTCCATTTACACATTGTAATAACATATATTCTAACATAATACATGTATTACAATACTTTATTCCCATTACATATATACATAAGGTATATATTACATTATGTATATAACATCACATCATGCATACATTATGCTTCCAATACCCACATAAAATAATTTATATATTTTAATTTCATGTAATTCCATTATTAACAAAAATTGGATATTATACATTTATAATCATGTATAAAATTATCCCACTAATTATAGAATTAATCCATAATTAATTTAATATTTTAGTATAACTAATCAATTAATTGGAATAACTAATATTTATTCCATTAAATAAAATTAATATATCAATTTTCTCATCTCATACTTTCAATATATCTTCATTTGGCATAATATGAAATATTAAGCCATTTCATAATTATATTACATTTATATGTAACATCATACATGCATTAAATCTTTTCATATATTACATCTTTATGTAATATATAAGAATAATAAATTTAATTAACTTATTCATTTCCTTTACATCCATTAATTCAATATTTTTAATTAAACGAGTTAATTACTTCATTTATGACATTTTGAATTCATAACAACACCCTCGCCATTCAAGGCTTATTATTCAAATTATATTTCTCATAATAAACTCTTAACTTTAATCTCAATTAATTAATATTAATTGATTTTATTTACTTGCATCTTTCATTTCGTAATTAGCTCAAGTTAATTAACTTAATAATTTAATCAAATATTAAATCTTACTTTTCAAGTATATGCATATATTTCACACTTATATACATATAAAATCCACCACATAAATCACATAAATATATATATATGTTTATACATTCAAGGTCGGCACTTCTCATAATAAGAATTTTATTTATAAAATTCTTATTTTAATAATTTAAAAAAAAAATCTTGTTGTCACATTCTTCCCTCCTTGTAAGGATTCCGTCCTCGGAATCACAAATACTGAACCTCTCTTATTCGGTTTATTTTAACACCTTTTTAAACTTTATCACAAATATTTTCAACTTACTGCTTTTAACTAAGTGCTATGTTACCTATTTCTTCCATTCTCTTTGATTAATTTATATAGGTTTTATATCATAACCTTTATTAAATCTCGATTACATTTCGAGCATTATCATTTCTTTAACCTTTCAACTCTCTTTTCTAAGGATCATTTTACGTCACAATTGTCGTAATAATTTAACGTCATGATTTAAACCTCTTAATTATTCGGAGTATCACAATTCTCATTTGATTAACTATACTAGAAACTCTAGAGAAGAAACCTTCATTACCAGAAGAAACCTTCATTACCTTTCATGAAAAGTATCTCAAACTCTTCGGAAAGTCTACAATTTAACCGTTGTTATCTTGTTGCCAGCATGGAACGCTTGCTTCAAAATAGTCTGTGCTTCCATCGACTTCGTGGCACCAGCAATTCGAGGAAATATAGGGTCTGCAACAGCCTGTTGCAAAACAAGCAAAGCCTTCGCATCCTTCTTGCGAAGTTCTCTAACATCCGTTGCAGTCTCTGCTAAACCATTCTCAACCAACTCCCAAAGTTCTTGTGCAAGTAAAAAGGTTTTCATTTTGATGCTCCAAAATTCATAATTTTCTCCAAAGAATTGGAGGAATCAAGGATTGAGAAAGATTTAGAACATTACCGTTTGCCATAGTTGCAAAAAGCTTAAGCAGACCTTTTGTCGAACACCTTGTGTGCACAGCAATAAGACCCACTGATTATGCTACAGCAACAATCCAAAAAGCTCCAACGCCCAACGCCAATCGAGCCCGGCATTGATACCAAAATGTTGGGAATCTGCTGTATTTCTAGTTGCAGTAAACAAGTAAACACAACAAGGCAATATATGACTACAAGGGAAAAGATATAAAGTGCAGGAATTCAAGTCTGCTACAGCAGAAAAACAGGGGAAGAAACTTGAAAGAAACAGAGGCTTTTTATTATAGATACACCAACAGTTGCAATTACTTGTTACCATATATATAGCTTTGGCCCTGAACCAGATATTATGTACCAAACTATTGCTGATCATGTGGTACTGCATAACAAGTGCTCAAAGTCAAACATGGAGCAGACTGGAGTATATTAACATCACTCTGCACATTATTGACCTTCTTAGTCAACATGAAAATCAACAGCATTACTTTAGTAGTCTGTCTATATACGAAGGCAGCAGTAACATAGAACTGCTGCAAATCCTAATTCCTACAGGAAATCCTAAACTATTCACAAACTTTTAAAAAGTAGTAAGTAGAGAGTAAGTTACTAATAATAATGAGGATTGGGCTTAAAACTCTCACGAAACTACCACTCATGAATCGAAGTATGCAGCACATGATCAGAGTCAATAGCTGCCATCATTGGCAGTGGTTCAGCAATACGCAAGGCCACAACTGCAGAAATCAAAAGCGCACCAAGAGTAGCTTAACTGACGCCGACTTCATATTTTGTTCTATCTGATCACTACAGTGCCATAGCACGATTACTTGATCATCAGAGAAAGACTGAAACAATGTACTAAAATCTGCATACAATGAAATAATGTACTCCAATGCATGCATTGAAATCAATATTGAATACGTCCCTTAAACCTTGAGTCGTGATCCCTGTACTACTGAAAGCTAATCTTCCCAGCTTGAACCATTGTGGCATTTCACTTCCAGCAGCAATTATCTCAAATATAGCTTCAGGTATAACTCTGCATTCACTTCTTACCTGCACAAAAGAAAAGTAAAAAGAAATGTGATTGTTAACAATTGAGGAAGACAAAAAGATATACAGACATGCATGTGCATGTATGTGTGTGTATATATATATATATATATATATATATATATAAAGAGAGGGAGAGAGAGAGACCTGAAGGTACTTTTTCAAAATTGCATCTGCCAAACCACTACCTCCCTGACTCTCAAACAAGATACTGTTGGATTAATGCTGTGGTTAGACGCATGAAATTTAGATATATCTAATCCTTCTCCTGAAATATAATCACTGAATCTAATTTCAAGTCCATACAGTGTATCCTCATTTATTTTTGATAGCTTTGATAATGATTTGAGCCTTGAGCAACAATTCAAACAAAGCATTCTAAGATTTGAAAGGAGACTGATACTCACGGGAAGCGTAACAAAATCATTTCTTTATTATTATTATGAATGACATACCATTTATGGGAAAAGATTTTTCAGCTGCACTTATATATCTATTTCCATTATCCATCACTTGTACTAAAAGTGAATTACCAAAATACAATAAAACATCGATAAATGAATAAATGAATGTTCAATAAGTAATAACCTCGCTTAGATAATAATTTCTTCCTATCCCGACTTGGACATGTGTACTAAAATAATAACCTCGCTAAATGCATCAAGTAATAAAAATTTTGAATGCCCAATGAAAATATAAATTAATAATTACTAAATTCCATACAAAAATTTATATATATATATATATATAATCCATATATTCTTGAACTTTTTGTAATAACGTCCATACAATAGACCCAAACTTTTCAGTCAATCAACAATATCCATACAAAAAAGTCATTTTTTCTGAAAATATGCATTTAAAGTTACTTGTTTTTTCCTTTTCAAAAAAAAAAAAGTTGCTTGTTTTTTCTTTACACCTTAACCAAATTCAACCCCATCCTTTAACTTTTTGTAGTGCATACACAACTTCCAGAATATTTTGCTCATGTTGTACACATCTACCTTATAATGTACAGCTAAAGGGAGTGGTTAGCATGAAGTGAACTTCATGGCACTTCATGCTAACCGGATCCATAGATACGGTTAACCCACGAGAAGGGCTGATTTGCGGATGAGAAATCAACATACCGACTCGCCTTCATCCTTCTCGTTCATAGCATAGTACAAGGACTCCCTTTTTAGGAAGGATTGCAACAAGGGGTAATTCGTCATTTTTAAATCGAATCTTTTTTTACTCGATTTAAAAATAGGAAAATTTCTATATAACAAAAGAACAGGGGCAAAGTTATACAAAAAGAACTTTGTTCTTTCTTTTTTTAGTCTATCTATAAGAGGAGATCATATGAAAAATGTAACCGATTCTTTAGTTTAGTTTCTTTGGGCCACTGGCCGTCCGCCAGAAGTTTCGGGTTTAATACCGATATTTTAGCAACAAACTAAAATCTTTTTCATTTGCTATGTACATTAACTTAAAATTAAACCTTTTGTTTTCTAAGACATTATAAGTTTCACCTATTCTTTTTAGCTTCTCGGGACTCAAATTAATACATTAATTATTCTCTTTATTTTTTGACCATATACATAAATTGAAAAACTCTCTCTAAAATAATAAATATCAATTTATCGATAAATGAATAAATTCCAAAAAAAACCCTATAATTTGATTGATTCAAGTTCGGTGCTACTTACCACTCCTGGAGGCGTTCTTTCTAATATTGACTATCGGATTCTAGGAACCATTCTTATATATGACCATCTTGACCATAAATGGTTTCTTCACCTCATCCTCCCCTTGCATACGACCATCTTGACCATAAACAGCTTCTTAATGCCATCATTCCCTTACGGGTCGGGTCGGTTCACTACAGGCTGCTTTCGACCAATATCCCCAGTTATAATAAAGGGTCAAATGACTCTTGTTACTACTAATCAATTTTCTCAACAATAAGACTAAAAAAAAGCGTGGGATCTACCTAGACCTAGTACTTCTAAAAGGGCAGCCTGAAACAGACTTTATTTCCTTGTGTGCCTGCTTTGTATCATTGTGACATTTATTGGCATGCTTACTCATATCGTCTATACTCTTTGTACACCCACTTATCTTCTTCTTAATCTCATCCATGGAAATCACAATCTCCTCCTCCTCTTCTTTAGTAACCAAATTAGGGAATTGCAACACCCAGTCCATCTTACTTTTTAATTCTTCCAGAAGCTTTGGAATTCCATCAAAATCCGAGATCCTCATGTCCCAACCTAAGTTTTCTGAATAATGTTGTTATTTTCTAACATGATCATCCTTGTGTACTGCAAATTATAAGTGGCAATATAAATATTCTTTAACTATTAGTTGCAAAGAAACTAAAGAAATTACGTGTACTAAAATCAGCATACAATGAAACAATGTACTCCAATGCATGCATTGAAATCAATATTGAATACGTCCCTTAAACCTTGAGTCGTGATCCCTGTACCACTGAAAGCTAATCTTCCCAGCTTGAACCACTGTGGGATTTCACTTCCAGCAGCAACTATCTCAAATATAGCTTCAGGTATAACTCTGCATTCACTTCTTACCTGCACAAAAGAAAAGTAAAAAGAAATGTGATTGTTAACCATTGGGAAAGACAAAAAGATATAGACACATGCACATGTATGTGTGTATAAACATACATGCATATATATATATATATATATATATATATATATATATATATATATATATATATATAGAGAGAGAGAGAGAGAGACCTGAAGGTACTTTTTCAAAATTCCATCTGCCAAACCACTACCTCCCAGACTCTCAATCAATTTAGGACAGTTCTAACAAGATACTGTTGTATTAATGCTGTGGTTCGACGCATGAAATTTAGATATATCTAATCCTTCTCCAGAAATATAACGACTGAATCTAATTTCAAGTCCATACAGTGTATCCTCATTTATTTTTGATAGCTTTGATAATGATTCGAGCCTTGTGCAACAATTCAAACAAAGCATTCTAAGATTTGAAAGGAGACTGATACTTGCGGGAAGCGTAACAAAATCATTTCTTTATTATTACTGTGAATGACATACCATGTATGGGAAAAGATTTTTCAGCTACTATTTTATATATATATCTATTTCCATTATCTATATATCACTTTACTAAAAATGAATAACTAAAATACAGTCGATAAATGAATGTTCAATAAAGTAATAAACTTAGATAATAATTTCTTCCGGTCCCAACTTGGACATGTGTACTAAAGTTATAACCTTGCTAAATGCATTAAGTAATACATTTTTTTGAATCCCTAAAGGCCCAATGAAAATATAAATTAATAATTACTAAATTCCATACAAAAATTTATATATAATCCACAAATTCTTGAGCTTTTTGTAATAACATTTATACAATAGACCCAAAATTTTCAGTCAATAAACAATATCCATACAAAAAGTCATTTTTTCTGAAATATGCATTTAAAGTTACTTGTTTTTTCTTTACGCCTTAACCAAATTCAACCTCATCCTTAACTTTTTGAAGTGCATACACAACTTCCGGAATATTTTGCTCATGTTGTACACATCTACCTTATGATGTATAGCTAAATACTTAACCCACGGGAAGGTGCAGATTTGCGGATGAGAAATCAGCATACCGACTCTCTTTCATCCTTCTCGTTCGTATCCTTCTCGTTCGTACATAGTCCAAGGACTCCATTTTTAGGAAGGATTGCAACAAAGGGGTAATTCGTCATTTTTAAATCGAATCTTTTTTTACTCGATTTAAAAATAGGAAAATTTCTATATAAAAAAAGGATAGGGTCAAAGTTATACAAAAAGAACTTTGTTATTTTTTTTTTAGTCTATCTATAAGAGGAGATCATATGAAAAATATAACCGATTCTTTAGTTTCTTCGGGCCACTGGCCGTCCACCAGGAGTTTCGGGTTTAATACCGATATTTTAGAAACAAATCTAAAAAAAATCATTTGCTATGTACATTAACTTAAAATTAAACCTACATGTTGATTTCGATCAATATCCCCGGTAAGAATATAAGGGTCAAATGACTTGTTATTGAATTTTAGGATTGCTACTTGCTGGGTTTCATCGCTCACCCCTTATAATATTACAGATTATTTTGTTTCGAGAGTTGGGACACTATAGGCCAAGTCAAAGATAAACATGAGATGACTAATTTAAGTTTCAGTATAATATTTTAGTCTGATTTTTGTTGGACCTTTAATTTAGAGGAGTTACACCTCCGTTGGTATTGTTTTAGTCTCATTTGATGAAAATCTTATTGAGATTTTTCAATAATTACATTATTTATGTAATACCCTAATCCCAAATAGAAAGAGATGAGAAAATCAGATTGAAGAAAATAGGCTTAGACCCATGTGTGAAGCATGTGAAGGTAGCAATTTGTTCTCTTCCTCTGTTCCCCAAGTTCAGCTTATATCCTTATCTTCCCTGTCATCGTTATAATCAAACCCAACTGTTCAACCATCCAAAATTGTATCCCAAATCAAAAGAAAATTTTAAGGAATCAAAATCAAAGTTTCAACAACCATACAAGATGTTTATAACTTACCCACAATCTAAAAAAAAAAATTTTAAGGAATCAAAATCAAAGAAGTCCAGCAACAATATAAGATCTTTATAACTCACATATATACAATCAAAATTAAAGAAGTCCAGCAACAATATAATATATTTATAACTTACAGGTACAGTATATACATACACATATATGATGTATAGAGAGAGATATGCACTCTTCTTCTCTCTTTTTCCCAAATTTTCTGCTACCAGATCTATATATTTTATTAGAAACAAAGAACAATATTTGTTCTTAATTTAGACATAATTCAATTAAACCATATTATTTTTATGAGGATTCCCCTAAAACTAACGTGAATTTGATATATGAATAAATAGTGAGATAGTATGAGTGAGAGAGCAGCCTGAAATGACTGGCAAGAATAAAGGGTCAAATGACTGCTAAAAAGGGAAGCCTTCCCTTGATCCAGATGTTATTTCGTTGCGTGCCTGCTTTGTATCATTGCGACATTTATAAGCATGCTTACTCATATCGTCAATAATCTTTGTATACCGACTTATCTTCTTCTTAATCTCATCCATGGAATTCACAATCTCCTCCTCCTTTTCTTTAGTAACCAAATCAGTAAATTGCAACACCCTATCCATCTTACTTTTTAATTCTTCCAGAAGCTCTGGAATTCCATCAAAATCCGAGATCCTCAAGTCCCAATCCAAGTTCTCTGAATAATTCAAAATTCCACGAAATTGCAACAACCAATCCGAGATCCTCACGTCGCAGTCCCAGACCCAGTCCCACTGATCAATCATTGGCAGCACATGACAGTCTATTGTTGTCATCATTGGCAGTGGTTCAGCAATACGCAAGGCAACAACTGCAGAAACCAAAACCGCACTAAGAGTGGCTGCACTTGTTACATTCTGCTTAACTGACTTAGACTTCATATTGTGCTTCATCTCATCACTAAGGCGCCTTAGCATGGAAGCTTGTTGATAAAGGAAAGTCTGAAACAATGTGATCAACTTTGCAGAAAATGGAACCTTTGCAACTTCAAGATCAACGAGTTGTTGCTTCGTCTCCAAATAATTGAGAGTGCCTCCTCTTCTTTTTGCCTCAATTTGCTGCATTACCACCAGGACAATCAACCAGCTATCACCGGTGCCTTTTAGGAATTTCATTAAACCAGTACAAAGTTTTAAGATTGGGAAGTCGACTTCAGAGAAGAAGGACAGAACAAAAGAAAATAATTGTTTATCCTTCCATATGTCTTCCTTGCGTTCAAGTATGACTTTGACTACTTCTTGGTTCATTTCTAGTAGACTTTCTATGACTTCACGGAGGAAATCCAAGGAAATGGAACCGTGTTTGAAGCCAGTGGCGAGGATGGTAATTACCTTGTGGGTGTGGTCTTGAAAGCTCCGATTGAAGGACTGGAGTTCTTGATTAGGTTTACGAAGAATTCTCCAATCTTGTTCACGATGCTCAGAACTCCATTGATACCGCCTCACGATGCTCAGACTTCCATTGATAGAAAATCCAGGCGTTATTTCCTTGTGTGCCAGCTTTGTATCATTGCGACATTTATAAGCATGCTTACTCATATCGTCAATAGTCTTTGTACACCCACTTATCTTCTTCTTAATCTCATTCATGGAAATCACAATCTCCTCCTCGTCTTCTTTAGTAACCAAATTACGAAATTCCAACACCCAATCCATCTTACTTTTTAATTTTTCCAGAAGCTTTGGAATTCCATCAAAATCCGAGATCCTCACGTCCCAATCCAAACTTTGATGAAACTTCCAATGATCAATCCAAGTATGCAGCACATGATCATAGTCTATAGTTGTCATCATTGGCAGTTGTTCAGCAATACGCAAATCCACAACTGCAGAAACCAAAACCGCACTAAGAGTGGCTGCACTTGTTACATTTAATACTTTACGTGCCTTAACTGACTTCGACTTTATATTGTGCTTCATCTCATCACTAAGGCGCCTTAGTGCGGCAACTTGTTGCTCAGAGAAAGTCTGAAACAATGTGATCAACTTTGCAGAAAATGGAACCTTTGCAACTTCAAGATCAATGAGTTGTTGCGTCGTCTCCAAATAATTGAGAGTTCCTGCTCTTCTTTTTGCCTCAATTTGCTGCATTGCCACCTGGACAATCAACCACCTATCACCGGTGCCTTTCAGGAATTTCATTAAACCAGCACAAAGTTTTAAGATTGGGAGGTTGACTTCGGAGAAGAAGGACATAACTAAGGAAAATAATTGCTTATCCTTCCATATCTCTTCCTTGCATTCAAGTATGACTTTGACTACTTCTTGGTTCATTTCTAGTACACTTTCTATGACTTCACGGAGGGAATCCAAGGAAATGGAACCATGTTTGAAGCCAGTGGCGAGGGTGGTAATTACCTTGCCGGTGTGGTCTTGAAAGCTCGAATTGAAAGCATCACTAACAACTTTATACCATCCCAGATCTTGGGGGCGCAGTGAATTCACTTTCACGATGCTCGGAATTCCATTGGTAGAATCTCTTTTTCCTCCCAACTTCAGTACGTCTTCTCGGCATAGGAAACGAACCCCAAACTTCTTCACCTCCAAATTACCACCTGCAGTATAATTATACTTTTATTAAACTGGTTTTAAGAAATATAAAAGACATGAAGATTAATTATGAGTGAACAATAAAAGAAAAAGTTTGCGCATGGGCTCATCATCAGATGCAGAACCGATGTGAGAGGGGGCGAGAAGGGAGCTGTTTCATGTTATTTGGAATTTAGTTTTATAAGTTATCAAAAAAAGTTTCTCTTAACCTTCTGGCTCCACGGAAAATGATATATGAAACTGATTCATTTGAGATGGATCTACTACTACTCTTCGATAATCATCAGTTACAGTCCAATACCAAACCAACTGTGTATCGAACTTGGCCTCCAAGAAGTTTATGGGAACTGGTTTCCTCCAATATTTGTCCGCAACATGAATATGTGCAATGATCTCATATTTGACTTCTATATAAGCACCTCTCATATTGACAAGAGAGTGGGGGACAACAATAACAGAGCATAAAGCAACTCCAATGCATTTATCGAAATCAACATTGAATACATCCCTTAAACCTTGATGCTTGGTCCCTGTACCTTTAAACCTTGATGCTTGGTCCCTGTACCGTTGCAGCTCAAACCACTGTGGGATTTCACTTCCAGCACAAAAGGAAACTATCTCAAATATAGCTTCAGGTATAACTACGCATTCAATTCTTACCTGCACAAAAGGAAAAGAAAAAAGAAATGTGATTGTTAACAACTGGGGAAGACAGACAGACAAATAGACAGAAACGCATACACACAGACCTGAAGGTACTTTTTCAAAATTGTATCAGCTAAACCACTGCCACTCTGATTCTCAATCAGTTTAGGACAGTTCAAACAAGATACCGTTGGATTAATGTTGTGGCTCGACGAACGAAATTTAGATACATCTAATCTTTTTTCTGAAATTTAATGACTGAATCTAATTTCACCTCCATACAGTGTATCCTCATTTATTTTTGATAGCTTTGGTAATGATTCAAGCCTTCTGCAACAATTCAAACTAAGCATTCTAAGATTTGATAGGAGACTGATACTTGCAGGCAGCGTAACAAAATCATTTTCTGACAGATCCAACTCCTTTAAGCTATATAACAAACCAATACCATCAGGAATTGCATGAAGACGACATCCATTAATATGCAAAAGTCTTAATCTTTCCAATTGAAGTATGAAAGAGGGAAGCTCTTCTATAGCAGTTTCACTCACATCAAGCTTCCGTAAAGAGCGCATTTTCCCCAAGCTCTCTGGTAATAGCTTAATTTTAGTCCCATCCAAATACAAATGCTCTAAGCGCTTCATGTTTTCTCCAAATTCTGGAATATGTTCAAGTTTCGAACAACCAGAAAGAAGAAGAGCCTCAAGACCATCCATTTCCATTGTGTTTCCAAGGCTTTGAAGATTTATACACCCTTTCATATTCACGTAACTAAGCCTTTTGTGAACAAGAAGTGATTTGTGTAACTCAACCAAATTAGTGCAGCCTTCGAGATTTAGTTTCACAAGATTTGGAGTTGATGTCAAGTCTGGAATTTTAGTCAAATCCTCTGAGCAACAGAGATTAATAGATCTCAAATTGGGCATGTCCTGTTGATTGAGAGAGAGAAAAAAATTGTATATCGTACACAAAAAATGTCATTACTGAAATATAATACACCCTCAGTTCCAAAGTATAGAATCAAATTTGACTTTTCAAAGTCGATTTGAGATATTTTTAGACTTCTAATTGGTATGATGTATTTAACTTTTGAGAACAATAATTGGTATGATGTATTTAACTTTTGAAAACAATAAATCATCTAATTAGTGGTACTACTTAGATTGTTAACATTTTTCATAGTTGTATTGTCTAAATCTCAAATTAATCATGTCAATTTTGAATTTTAAAATATCTCAAATATAATTCAAAAGTCAATATTGATCTTATATTATAGAATCGAGGGAGTATATGGTATACAAAACACTTGCAATATCTTTCTTCCATAGTTTTTTAAGTTGGCTAGAACGCATGTCAACTTCATAAATTTTTGTTGGTCCAAATGTTGGTGGAAAACACTTTAAAGAACATCCATACCATTCAAGAATTCGTAAATCATTGGAAAGATACTCGAGACCATTTGGAAAGAGTACATTACTTATTTTGAGAAATTGAAGTTTCTTCATCTCTGAGAAAGATTCAAGATAGCCAATGCAGTTTTTCACTTCAGACCCATACTGCTCCTGGTTTATAATTTTGATTGCTTTTGTTCCCTAGAATAATGAAAATAAAAGAATAAGTGGCATAAATTTGAAGTAAATTTTCATAATATTATATATTTAATTTTCTCAATGAAATAATTACTATGTTGATGTTCAGTAACAAATCATTACACAAACCTTTTCTTCGGATGTGCATATATCAACAATATCTTCACGGCACTTGAGCCCGGTGCGTTCTCCAGGCTTTCTGGGGCAATCCTTACGAAGAACTTCCCAACCCATTTGTTGCAGTAGATCATGCATCCACACACTATCATCATAATTAATTGTTATGAGAGACCTATTAATGAGAATATCAATTCCGGGCACAAGGTACAAACCAATATTCTTTAGTATATCATTTACTAGTTCTTGGTTTCTCCCTTTTAAGAAGCAAGCAATATATATGAATATTTTCTGCTCGTTTCTGTCTAGTCTACGATAGCAAATTTCAAGTCTTTGGAGAACTTTTTTATCTGGAAATTGTTGTAGCTTCTCCAATGTCTCTCTCCAATATTCTTCTCCTTTATCAAATAAAAGAGAACCAAAAGCATTAAGAGCTAGTGGAAGGCCACCAGCAACTTCCACCATATCACTGGATAACTTTTCATAACCTTGTTTTGGTTTTCCTTCCTTGAAGACTGACAAATTGAAAAGTCTAGAGGCATCAGAAAAGTTTAATCCCTCACACTTATATTTCCCGTCTACTTTGTGTATTGTCAACAAATCTTCATTTGTTGTTGTCATGATTATTCTGCTACCATTCCCAAACCATTCATGCTCCCCAGCTAAAAGTTTTAATTGATCACGGTTATTTACATCATCCAAAACGATTATAATCTTCAAACAACGTAACCTTTCCTGCAACATGCTAACTCCTTCAACAACACTACTTACACGTATATGCTCATCCTTCAAGATGTCAACAAGGAGTTTCCGTTGTAAGTTACATAAATCATTGTCATTACTCTTAGAAATGTCCTTAATGTTTCCAATAAAGCTATATCCTTGAAATTGATTACGAATTCCCTCATAGACAACTTCAGCAAGAGTAGTCTTCCCCATTCCACTCATCCCACAAATTCCTATGAAGCGAATATCATTAGAATCCATATTCAAAAGACTTTTCAAATCCTTTACTCGAGATTCTATTCCTACTAGGCCTTTGGTAGCATCTCTTGGTAATGTATCCTGCAAGTCCTTAAAGATCCTTCTTACAATTTCAGTTATGACTTCTGACTCATACCTGCAAAATGATTAAGCATGAGTGTGTTTAATAGGCGATGGTCAGAATTGACTAAAATGTGGAATGCTTAATTGCAATGAGAGAGAGAAAAAAATTGAGGTTGCTTGCACACTGGATTCTGAAGTTACTTATGTTGCATTAATACT
This sequence comes from Panax quinquefolius, assembly GCA_020205615.1. Taxonomy (NCBI): domain Eukaryota; kingdom Viridiplantae; phylum Streptophyta; class Magnoliopsida; order Apiales; family Araliaceae; genus Panax; species Panax quinquefolius. The sequence continues at coordinate 732,697 of CM035164.1, read as the reverse complement.
TCAATCTTTTGCGATTATTTCAAATAAAACATGACACTTTCCTTGGACAGAAAGTGCTGTGTATGGTCATTTCTTTTCTGTCCAGAGAGAAATATTTATGTTTCTGAGACAATAAAGTGGCTTCATGTTCCAACTTCAAATTTTGCCATCACCAGAATCTACTATTATGACAGTGCCATAATAATTTTTTATCTCTAAAATTGTACATGAAATTCGTCATTTTAGAAGCATAACCTCTTTTTTGAGAAAGGAGGGAATATCACTGTTTCCAGAGAGGGAAGAATAAGTTCGGCAGAATAAGAAGAATTATGCAATGTAGTATAAGAATAACAAGAAAAAGTTACCGGGTTCCTTGTACGTGCACTCCACTCATATCACCCACTTTTCGTAAAGCAGCTCTCCATGTTTTCACCTTCTCTGATGCAGATCTGTCACTTGTTTCATGTTTGGCAAAGGATTGTGCAAAAGTTTTATTTTGATACCGCACATCAGAGGGATTTACATGGTAATAAACAGGAATAACAATCATCTTCTTCTTTTCCATGCATTCAACAATTTCAGAAAGTTCTTCCAAACACCATGTTGAAGTTGCATAATCACTCGACAGAACCACAATCCCAAACCTTGATGCTGCGATTGCTTCTAATAGCTCGGGCCCGATGAGGTCTCCTCCCCGAAGTTTCTTATCATCCCTAAAAGTATTAATACCTTGCCTAGCCAAGGCATCATATAAATGACTGGTGAAACCCATGCGAGTATCCTCGCCTCTGAAGCTGAGGAACACATGGTGTTTACATGGACTTCCTGTTGAAGAAAAAGATGTGGATGACGCTCTAATTGGAGAGCTCATTGAAACCCAGTATGGAGATGTAATTACTATAACTAGCAATTAATTGAAACCCAGAATTAAGAGGGATAGAGAGCTTTACATTCAGGACATAATTGTTAGAGCTTTACAAAGTCAATACAAGCAAACAACTTCTTGGTTGTTAAACCAGCTACATCCAAGCAGGTCAATGAATAATTGAGGTCCTTCTTTATTATTATTGGAATACAATAGTCAAGTAAATACTTGGAGACAATCCATCAAAGCCATATATGTCATTTCTGGGAAGGTTAGTACTCCTATAAAAATTGTAAATCTACAAATATTATTTAGGTACCATACCTTTGAAAACTTCTCATCAACTAAGTAATTGCCACTATACAAATTAATTGTTAATTTAACATCATAATGTAAATGAAGGATATGATAAGACTATTTGTATTAATTTAACATTACTAGGGACTATTTTATCCTATGATTAATTTGTCATTTAATCTAATGTAATTGCCAATTTTTGTTAATTTATCAATTTTTGATAGATATCATTTTGTTGTGACGCTATTTTATATTATGATTAATTTGTCATTTAACCCACTATTTAGTCGCCAAAATACAAACAACATACATAGATTTCACAAAGTCGATCAGGGTTCAGGACATAGTTGTGTAGAGCTTTAATTAGTCAATACAAGCAAGCAACTTCCTAGTTGTTATGCTAGCAACATCCAAGTTTTTAAATAAATCAAGTCAATTAATAATTGAGGTCCTTTTTTATTGTTATAGAATTCAATAATCAAGTAAACTCTTATGGGCAACTGACTAGAACATTGAATATACTATCCAAGCTTATAAAATGTATTTTTAATTGTGAATGACATCAAACATGAAACATTGACGGTAGCTGTACATGCATTTTTGGGCAAGGTTTACACTTGACAAGGAAATTTTGGGCAATTATTTACATAGGTCCCAAATAAAACTCATTCCGCTCCACAATAAGCAAATATTAAGAACATATTTCCATTTCATATTTGCCCCTAAAAAACATGAGGAGAGCTGTATTACATTTGGTTAAGGTTGAAGCTGGAGTCATGTTGAAGAAGCCATCAGTGCACAATACCAACAATCTCTTGTAAACCATCAAAATGTCTTTTTACTAGCATTATTATTTTTGTTAATCAAATGAGATTCGCAGTGGTAATAAATTAGTACAAATTAATAGTTTAATCCCAACTGTTAACGCCAAGATCTTTCGTCACGTCCCAATCACCTAAAACGTCCTGATCCTGCAACGTAAACACAATAAACACCACAAGCTTGACGGTACGTTCCGCTCGAGGATAAATTTCGGCGTGAGAATCGAGATGTGAATTCACAAGGTTTATAAAAAGCGGAGGCTATATCACTCTAGTGTATTGATATCGAGAGATAATAATAATTCTCTCGTGAATATCCGATTCTAAATGAAGAAGAGTATGAGAACGTCACTTTGGTAGAGACTTCCTTGCTAAGTTATACCCTCCTCGGCCGAATTACCGTGCACCCACTACTACTACTCGACACATTCCCTTTACCCGATGGGTTCTCACTTACCGCATGTAGTTTGTTCACGCTTTTGATCACTATTTCTCCACCAAATAGATTACAATCCCATCCACATTAATGCATGGCAGCGATTCTTTAGTCAACCGACATGCTTTTTCATCATTACAGTCAAAGATTATAGATATTTAAAATGTCTAAATGATTGATCCATTGATTCAACCAGTCTTATAAATTTGAAATGAAAATGATGATGATAATTGGGCTTAATGATTTTATAATTCAATAATAAAGGCCCAATAGAATAAAAATAATAAGCCCAATATATTTGGCCCCAAAGGATAAAATATCACACCCAACATTGCTTCTTGCCCCTAGTTTTTTTGTTGAGCAGAATGTTTAATAGAAAACTATAAACAATCCATGATATTTTATTGAGAATTAATAAATGACAAGATGTAATTAAAAACGCGTACCCATTTATTGTCCATGAAATGAAATGAAAGGAAGTTAAGGGCCCAATTCGTAAAGATTTTTAACCATTAGGTACCGGGATCCAAAACCGGACGCTTCCCATTCAAATTCCAAATTATTAC